>JAHHUM010000307.1:541929-644429 GCA_036173005.1 Crenichthys baileyi
AGAGAGCCCAGTCTGAGGGGGTTAGAGTGGGGCTTTGCCAGAGGCCTCAAACTCTTTTCCTGACTCTGTCGTGCAGGCAGATGTTGGCTGGAAGATGGGGTCTGGATCTCCTGCCGCTGATTGAGGTCCAGCAAAGCGGTTTTAGGCCTGGGACCTTTGTGGAGGCTCTCAGCACTTCGGGCAGGTGACTGGGGGCCCCCAGGGTGGGATATAGCAGGACCTCCAATCCCATCACTGACTTCCTGGTGAACATCTACTCTGGTAGGCCAAGATTGCCTGTAAAGGATTACACACAATAGTGCATAACATAACTGCACATGTAAAATCCTTATCTTGCTGAAACATACTGATTTAAGTAGATCTCAGAAGCATGCATGTAAGCATGTAAACTTTTAAAAAGAGAAAATCAATTAAAATGCTAGTTAGCTTAGCATGAAGGCTGCGAGCGAAGAAAACAGTAAAGTCCAAAATAGCTTAAACATAGCAACAAACAAACAAAAAAACGTACATATAAGAGCTTTTTAGCACTTAAAAAAAAACTGCAAATCTTGCTATTTATGTTAAGGTATGCCAACTCGCTGTTAGCTGCCTTTAAGATAGAAATTTCCTTTACTGATACATTGTTTGATATTACTGATTAAAATTAATAGTTATATCCTATGTCCTTTATTAGGAATGTTTATGGACAAACTAGAAATCTTGAACATCGGTTTGTTAGGTTCATGTTTATTGCCATTGATGAAGTTTATATTAAACTAATCTTTAATAAACAGTGCTGGGCTAGTTGCTACACCTAGCTCCTTTTGCTAAGCTATGCTCACCTTTTCTCAGATAGAAAAAAGGATTTCACTAGCATATTATTTGAGAGTTTTAATAAAAAGATTAATTGTTTAAACTGTGGACCATATTTTTAATTTGCTTAAGCTGACTTTTGAAAATGCTAAATAAGCATTGTTCGGGATTTAGGTATTGGACTATGGTTCACAGAAAATCAAGAATAAATGTGTAAATTAGAAAGTTTCAGCTTCTGCTTTGAGGGTTTTTATTAACTATGATACATATTTTTAAGGTCTAATCTTTAATAAACAGCAGTAGGTTCTGCACCCACGATTAATGCTAAGCTGCACTAAGTAGCTGGTTAGAAAAGTTACTGATTTATGTTATTTCCTTCAGTAAGAGAGTTCAGATTGCATTTTAAATAAAAATCTTACCTAAAGTCATATTCAATAAATTAGAATATGTGCTGCAATGAGGATTGGTTGTCAGATTAAGAGTATTTTTTTAAATAATATTTAAACAGGTATAAAACATATCTTTTTAAAAGCCCACATGTCTGATTTTAAAAGGTTTCTATTGGTCTGATGTAATATTCTAATATTAAATGTTGTGTTTTCAATAGGCTGTAAACAGAAAGTCCTTATAAATAACAGAAATACAGTTAATCTGTATAATGTGTTTCACTTAATGAGCCAAGTTGCCGAAATAAATTAACTTTTCAATAATATTCTAACTTACTGAATGGGCCTGTATATTTTATTCAGCTAGAAGCTGAATTAAGATCAACGCTTAATCAGGACTTTTTCACTATGTGAATTAATCATTTTGCTTCTTCTTTACTATTTTTCCAGCAATAAAATCGCTGACACAGTTGCAGCTTTTTCTGTCTGTTCTTCATTCCCAGTGCAGCAAAGTGGATCTGCCTATCCGTCGTCTGTCAGATGTATTTTCTGGAGATTGACCGTAAACAACATTGCAGCAGACAGAAAGCTGTCTGCTGCAAGAAATGTTTGGAAATGTGTGTGGTGAGCTGGGACCCATATTTACCTGAACTGAGCCTTGCTTGGGCTGGGCGATCGCGTCTGGCTGTGCTGTTCTTTTTCCTGTCTATCCCTCAGCATCCTCTCTGCCAGCAGGAAGTAGGTGGCTGTGATGTGGTTGTACTGGTTTGACTCCAGAGCCCTGAGACAGTAGTTACAAAAACTGAATCAGAATGCTGCTTGCATATCAACATCTACTGTGAATAACCACCATGGCCCAAGAGGATGGAACAGCAGAGAAGACTGAATTCAACATGCAGGGATCTCACAATAAGCAGCCATCTGCTACTTAATGGTATTTAGACAGTTGATGACAGTAAATTAAGCTTTAATGGGATGTGTGAAACTGTGACAAATTTTCTGAGATTATGCAGGACTGGATAGGTTCATATTAATGTATGTGTGTGTGTGTGTGTGTGTGCATGTTTATGTGACAATTAGAGGGAGACACATACTCAGTTATGGCGTCTCTGTCTGCGATGCCTCCCAGTACCATGCGTTGAATGATGGACCCATGCTCCTCCTCGGATAAACTGCGATACGACACCAGCGGGGTGGACAGCTTGGTGGCCGGGGAGGGGTCAACACCTTGAAGCCATTCGTGGCTCTCGATCTGCTCGAGGGTAGCTCGTTTCTTTGGGTCTCTCTGCAGCATATGGTCTATAAGGCTGGAAGGAGGAACACTGAAGATTAGAATCGTGGATAAACTGAATCAGGATCTGGTCACTGCTCTACGAGTATTTAAACATTTAGATTTAAACTTTCTTTATTTGTAATTATATAAAGCTCTACTCAATACCTGTCAAACAAGGATAGTGAACAGTTCAGTTGAGCATTGACAGACCAAATCGTTGAAATTCCCTTCAAAGCATTACTCAACTACAAAAAAACTCTGCTTGTGAGTTTTTTGTAGTTAGACTCAATAACTTAATTTTTATTTCTATTTGACCAAAGAACTAACAGCCAGAATGGTTGTTTTTCTGTCCAGGTTAGCCTTTGCCAAGGATTCAGTAGCTTTTGACTCCATGCTTCGGTTTAAATAAGTCTTAGATAGACTCTCCAGAACTGCAGTGGAAGGGAAATGGATCCATAATTTTTAAATTGTTACACAAATAAAAATATTTTAAAATTATTTTACATTTTTATTCAGCCCTCCTGTGAACACCATTTTTAAAATTCTTTCCACGGATCTCCATTCAGATTTAGGTGGGGACTATTGCTTTGTAACTCTAGCTGGATGTTTAGGGTGGTCTTTTATAGCCTCTAACAGGTTTCTTCTGGGATTGCCCTGAATATAGCTCCATCTATTCTCCCGTCAGCATCCCTGTTACTGCTGAAGAAAAACATCCCCACAGTATGATGCTGCCACCACCATATTTTCCATGGGGATGGTGTTTTCTGGGCGATGTCCAGGGTCAGTGTTGACGTTGGTTCCATCTGACCAGAGCACTTCCGCACGTTTCCCCTGACAGAGTCAAAAGCTAGAGGACTTCTTATGGCTTTCTTCTTGCTTTTCTTCGACAAAGGCCAGATTGGTGGAGTGCATGACTTATAGTTGTCCTATGAACAGATTCTCTAGTCGAAGCTCTGGATCTCTGCAGCTACTCCAGAGTTATCATAGGCCTCTTGGCTGCTTCTCTGATTAATGCTCTCCTCATCCTCAACAGGGCCCTGTAAGCTTGGGATATTGTTTTATACCCTAACGCGGGCTTAGACCTTCTTTAAAACTTTATCCCTGAACCAGTGTGTGGTGTTCTTTGATCTTCACTATACTGTTTGTTCACTAATGTTCCCTAATAAACCTCTGAGGCCTTCACAGAACAGCTGAATCTATACTGAGATTAAATTACACACAGATGGACTCCATTTCTATCTACTAATTAGGTGACTTCTGAAGACAATTATTTGCACTGGATTTTATTTAGGAGTATCCAACGAAAGGGGGCATAATACATATGCATGGCACACTTTTTAGATTTTTCATGATAAAACTAATTTTGAAAACTTTGCATCGTTTTCATTCCACTCCACAATTGTGTGCTACTTTGTTATGGTCTATCACATAAAATCCCGATTAAATGTGGCTGTAATGTGTTAAAATGTGGTAAAGTTCAAGGGGTATGAATACTTTTGCAAGGTACTGTAAATTAAGATTTCCAGAAATCCAAAAAAATATTAGGCAGCTCTGAACCCTTCAATTTCAACCTGAGAGAAACCAGACATCTTGGAGTGTTCAAGCCAGAGTTCTAATAAATGAGCCCGTTATTACGTAGAGAACAGTGCTTGCACAATGAAACTATTATTTTTAAAAAGCCTTTAAAGTAAAGGCTTAATTACTAAACTAAGAATAAGACTGTTATACCAACATTCTTTGACATTTGCTGTGTTTTTGTCTGGTTATTCAAAGCTTCTCCTGAACTGGTTTAAAATATGAAATCATACGCCCATCTCTCTCACAGATGTACGCTGGGCAAATTGTTCACACAGGCAGGAGGAAATCCTGTTTCTCCAAGGCAACAAGGGAAACTAATTTAAGTGCCACCGTTTGAAGTATTTTGTTAAAGTCAAAACAATAAAGTTAAGTCAAGACCAGGCACAGTGTGTATTCTGATCTATGGCTGTTCTTTCTGTCTGGATGCAACGTTAAACCCTCACTGTGCTAAAAACAGAGGGCCAGTTTGAAAGCGGTGCATTAGTTCCACTTAACGCAGCGCTGCATCCCTGCTGGAGCAGTTCACTGCAGCAGCTGAGTGAAAGCAGGACAACGAAGAGCAGCAGAAGAAAGACCGCACCCTCACTTCTCTGCTCTCTCCTCTCAACACATCTCCAAACATGAAATATGCAGCACCTGCAGAGTACTCCGTCCATCTGTGTGGGTTTGTGTACCGGGGTATTACTCACTCTCTGCAGGCATGGGAAATATGCGGAGGCACTGTGTATCTACAGTCCATGATCATGGTTAGGGTCTCGCTGTCGTTGGCCTCTTGAAAGGGGGGCTGACCACACACCAGCATGAAGAGGATCACCCCCAGACTCCAAATATCTGCAGACACACAGAGGGAACACTTTCTAATTGGCAACGATGCAAGAAGAAAGGTTATTTTGAGAAAAAAGGTCACAAAAATAAAAAGATACAAAAATCACAGCTCCATAAAGTGAAGCACGTATATCGTCACTGCTTAGTGACCTAGATAAGTATATACATTTGAGCTTGCATATATATATGGGCACGTCTGTCAAACCGAAGACGATGCTCTGCACGGCTGCAGCCAGCGGCTTGCTCACATGTCAACTCACGCATATGCACACCCACTCAGACACACACAGTTGCAGGAAAGTGGGTTAACGTGTTCATCCCTCAGAGACGCAAGTAAATGCTAATTTCATGGAACAGTTCTTTTAGTCAAATTATTTAAAAAAAAGAAAAGAAAGAAGCACAACTTTGTGTGCTCAGGGCTGTCACCGCTGCTCTGGTCAGCAGGATGCTCCACTGACACACATATTCTGCACTCATACGCTGACTGCAAGCATTCACAGAAACACACAGACTATTCAGTCAGCGCTTTGGTCCCTTCTCAGCAAAATCTGACTGATTTAAAGGGGGAGTACTTTTTCCGCTTTAATTAGCTAAAGTGCTAATTCCTAAGTTGCCATTTAAACATAAAATATTCTTTGTGCTTCGAAGCTGACAGCCTGCCCGATACATTTAAATTGCTGTGAAAGAGATTCTAGTGATCATGAATGAGGTTGCAGATGTTCTCCTGATCTAACATCAAGACTGAGGGGGAGGCTTGGTTGAATTAATTTTCACCCACTAATACACTTTTAAATAGAAAAATGTTTCATGAAATAAATGAAAGGAAATTTCAGGAAATAAATGATGCATCAACTAACAGATAAATGGGATTTGTAGGTTCTAATAATTGCTAAACACAATAAAAAAACAAAAGTGACACAATTTCTGCCGCTGAAAATTTTTAGTTCGCCTGGCAAGTTTTTTGCCTAATTTTAGATTGAAAAACGGGAAGAAGCATCACATCTGTTATAATTTCTATAAAAATACTGCAGAATGCATATGGTTACAGTGCATCACAATTACCAAAACCCAGCACCTGGATCATGTCTCTCCATCTGACACGTCTGGGCTGAGTTGGGTCAACTCTTGCCAAAATCGTGGTGTGGGACTGTTTTTTAGGAATTGGGCTCAGCCTCTTTAAGGTCAAAGGAACTCCTAACGCTTCAACATACCAACAGACTTTGGACAATTTCATGCTCCCAACTTTGTGGGAACAGTTTGGGAATGGCGCCTTCATGACTGAACACCAGAGTACAAAGCAAAGTCCATAAAGACATGGGTGAGAGAGTGTGGTGTGGAAGAACTTAACTAGGCTAATTATTGTCCATTCCCTAACTCAACAGAAGATCTTCATGATAAATCAGAACGAAGACTATGAGTCAAGCCTTCTCATCCAACATCAGTGTCTGACCTCACTATTATGCTTCTGCTTTATGGTCAAATTTCCATAAACAAACACCTAAATCTTCCTAGTTTAAACTGGTTTAACTGCAAATGGTGGACCAACGCCATATTAATTATGTTGTATAAGGAATGGGATGTCATTAAGTTCATGTGTTTGTAAAGAAAGTAACCCAATACTTAAGGCAACAGAAAAACAGAAAAAGTTACTCCTTTATGAAGCTAATTTTTTGGAAATTTGCAACTTGTAGCTGGAGACTAAGTAGTAGACATGGATGACCTTAAAAGGGCAACATTGTGAGCTCAATAAAAACCAAGAGGAAAGAGGTGCAAATGAAAGCTCTGCTCTTCTGGTGAGCTGAAGGAAACTTAGAGAGCACATTCACTTGATTCACTGTGAAGGTTTTAAGAGCTGCTGTATGCCTCATAAAGAGCCTCATGAAATAACTGTGTATTTTTGTTTACATGCTTGTTCAGTCATGTGGGTAGAAATTAAAACTAAATAAAAGTGACAGCTCTTTTAGAGAGGTTGATTAATCCATTATTTCCTTGACAAAAAGTTTGCCTTTGTAACTTGGATGAGTCTTTAAATGAAGGAGCCTCAGTGGATTTATCATCCTCGGACCCCTGGTGATTTGTCGTTACATGTCTCTGCTTCGCTCCAGTCTGCCAGAACACGCCAGAGAATACAATCTGTTGGAGTAAATGTGCTGCTTTACTTTGAGCAGCAGCGTCTCATTCTGCTGATGGAGGGAGCAAACGCTGCAGTCCCCACCGCCACCACCTTACTTCCTCAGTAGTGTAGCCTGGCAACCGTAAGCCCCCTTCCCTCATTACTTGCGTCAGCTGTTCGCCAAACTTTCTTCGATAATTTTATTTATAAACCAGATGGTTGAGAGACTGTCCGCGTCACTGCACTGTAGCATAGTATGCCTTGAAGATGAAGGCTGCTTAGTGTTGACAGCTCCGAGGGTAAACATTCCTTTCTGCAGCCCAGTATTTTGCTTTTTGTATAACCGATTCTCTAAATAAAAAACAATAGGCAGTCCTTTGCGACATTGTTAACCCTGAGCCTAAAAGGGCCAAACTCTAGCTGATCAGTAAACTTGCCAAATTTCAATATGCAGCATTTCAGTCACAGACCTTCATCAGGCAAACACATTCCAGTGACTGTGTATGAAGCATCCTGATCAGGTATCTAAACATCCTCAAGTGACTCCTTTCGATACAGAGGAGCAGTGGCTCTATTGCCAGCCCCCTCCCGCTGTCTGAGCACCATACCCTATATCTAAGAGGGAACCCACCCACCCTACGGAGGAAGCTCATTTCCATATCCATATTTCCATATTGATCCGTATCCACAGCTATGCCTTGAGGTTCTGTCCATCAACACTACAAACAGGATCAGGGACATGAGCAGCCCTGGTGGAGTCCAACAAGCACTGGCAAAAGTCTTGGCTTTGAGCAGAGAATGCAGACATAGATGTTCATATGGGGAGCGGAATGCCCTTAATTACACCCCCAGCACCACATTGTTGCCATACTTCTGAAGCACTTGCCAAAATACCTCAGAGAACATGGCTGTAAACCTTCTTCAGATCCACAAAACATATGTAGACCATCAACCAAACTCCAGTGACCCTCTCAGGAATTCTGCAACGGTAAAGATCTAGACCACTGTTCCATGGCAAGAATAAAAGACACACTGCTCCTCCTGAAACCAAGGCTCGCTGATTTGTCGAAGCCTTCCTTCCAATACCCTAGACTCAGGAAAGCTGAGAAGTGTGATACCTCGATAGTTGACACACCTTCTGGTCCCCTTTCTTAAAAATTGGAAATATCCCCCATTCTGCCTCTTCATGGGTGTTGTCTGGGTCCTCCATGGAACAGTGAAGAGACATGCCAACCATGGTAGCCCCACAGTGTCCAGAGCCTTCAGTATCTCGGGCGGACTCATCAAGTCTTGGGCCCCTGCCACCGAGGAACTTTTAACTACTTCAGCAACCTCTGTCATTCTAATGGACACTCCCCCAGGTTCTAAGACTCTGCCTTTTCTGCAGAAGACATAATGACCACATTAATAAGATACTCCTTCCACCACATGACAATATCCTCAAACTGGGTTTGCAGTTTCCCTCCCAACCCAAATAGAGGCTGGGATGGACACTGCCTTTCCTTTCTAGGCCATCAAACAGCTTGCCAGAACTTCCTGGTGGCGGTCTTTCTCCGAATTCCTATGAGGCCAAAATTCTTGCCTCTACAACCAGAGGCCATTTATACTGTGTTTAAGTTTGATCAAAGGGTGGCATCTTGGGGACCACCAAATCTCCATAAAAACCATCACGCCCCATCTAAAGGCCAACATGCTGTCCTGAATAATGCCAGAAAAAAAGCCTTATTTTTTTTCTATCATTACAAACGTAAATGTGTTGAGTTTGCTACCATCTATAGGAAATTTAACTAGTACCATTTACTTTGGCATAATAATATTAAGCTTGAGCTTTTTGACAATACACAATCCAGGTGGGTCTGGTGTAAACAAAGGATAAATATGTGGAAAAGCATCCCCTGCTTATTGTAAATTATGTTGGGGAATCTGTGATGCTGTGGGCTGGGTTCTCTTTCAAAAAGTCCTGGGAACCATGTCAGAGAGCATGGCATCATGAACGTTTTGAAATATCAGGAGGAGTTTATTGAGAAATTGGTGGCCTCTGCCTAGAAAACAAAAAATCGGTCGACAGTGGGTCCTTTATGGTCATATCAACACAGAAATGGTTCACCAGACCCCAAATCAACCCTTTTTCAAGATCATCAATTTAGAGGAGGTCGAGCACTGCCTTTAAACGTCAGACAGGCATCTTCACTTTCTGTTTTAAGTCTCTTTTAAAAACATCTTGTCTCAATAGCATTTGACCATTTTTGAGTCCTTCTATTGCCTCTATCCTCTTTTATGTGTTTTAAAGGTCTTTTGGACATTTCGCTTTTATTTATTTATCTTAGTATGTACAGCACTTTGGCAAATTTGCTGTTTTTAAATGTGCTTTATAAATAAATTGGATTTGGATAACCTGTGAGGTGAGCTGAAAAGAAAAGAGCTAAGACCCAGGACTGTGGATGATCAAGAGCCAGGGTTCTCAAACTGTGATGTAAGTACCGCTGATCTTTTGCCAAAGAAAGTTTAACACGATTATTAGCAAGGTAAATACACACACAGCAAATGTAATGATGATGCTTGTACAACAAAAGTTTAATTCATTTTAGATGATTTTACATCCTTACCAGGGGTGCCAATAAATGTGCTCGGCACTGTATTTTGCAACACCTAATGACACAAAAGACCCCATTTTATCCACAGATGCACTCTGAATGATGCATGCGCCTTGGTTATGTTCTTTGGGAATGCTATTAGGTAAGTTATTATTTTTAAGAGCAGCTTGAGCTTTTTGAAGAGGAGGAGAAGAGCTATATTTAACTTTCCATTTATTGGAGACAAAAAAAGCCCACACAGTGGAGAACATCAGAGAAGAAAAAGCACTTATCTGTCCGACATCATCCGCTCAAAAAAATGCTAATCTCCGGCGTCCTTCGTTTTTTCTTAGAACAAAATTGCAAATGCTTTTATTTAATGACAAAATCCATGTCAAATAACAACGGCTGAATCACTGTGGCTCTGCCAGCAGCAGCAACATAATTATCAAGCAAGTATAGATAAAACTAATCATCAAAATTATGATGGAATAGATTCAACGGTTTATAAAAATAGACCAATAAGAGTTTTCTCAAGCCCAAACAGCAGCCTGGCCAACAACAGATGTGTCCCAAAATCTACAACACCATATTTAATCTTTTCATAAAGAAAAGATGGGGAAAAAATTAGGTGAGACACAACAAAAGGCCTCCAATATTAGTCTTTGTCAAAAACGAATAATAAAGATTAGACAACAACCCTGTTCTTTAATACCTGCTATTTAACTGTGAATCCATAAAAGCAATCACATTATAATCAGAGACCCTGACGCATCATCAACACCCCCTCCTGGATTGTTTCACTAATTGAAGCAAGTCCAAGTTTGCCTCCTGATGGGTTTAGGAGTGCATCAGTCCCAATTTCCTTAAAGATCTTAGAATAAAAAACAGCAAGCACCAGAGGTCTCTGCTCATTATGAGACTTTAAGAGATCAATTTATTTTGGGGCAGGTACTAGAGTGGAAAAATTCCAGAACAAAAGGATCTCCAAAGAAATGGGTAGAAAACATGAAAATAAATGAGAAAACAACTTGCCAACTGTTTAACACGATTCTTAGCCGTACAGCATCAGAGCAACATAGCTTTGATCTGATTTTTGTGATTCCAAAGGAGTAGTGGATTGAATATTTATAATATTTTACTGAATGTGAATATTCCCAAAATTTTTGGATTTTTTTTCTGAATCTTAATTTGATTTTCAAACCTACAGGTATTTCAAAGAGTTCCTGATACCATGCAGTTTTACAAGGTTGCCAAGGCTTTTAGAAGAGAAAGAGGCCCATACATGACCGATTCTCCACCGCGCTTGACAGTGGGCATTCCATGGACCCATCTGTTGTATCACGCCAAACCCACTTGGACTGTTTGTTGCTGAAAAGCTCCATCTTAGTCTCATCTGACCAAAGCCCAAAGTTCCAGTTACAGGCCCAGTAAAATTCAGCAAACTCCAAGTTTTTCATGGTATGACAGACAAAGCCCAATCACAGATCACGTCTAGTGGTCGTTATGAAGAATTACTCACCCCAAGAAGCCACTCTTTGCTGTAATTCCCTAAGAGTAAGCTTCAGAGATATTTTTAGTGTGTTTTTCTGGCATTTTTGTCCCATAATAAATAAATGTGCTAATAAATAATAAATAAATGTGCTTCGCAAAAAAAGGTTGGAGATTATGATAAAATGATCCATTTATTTTAAGACTTTTTACAAATGTTTATAAGGGGTGGCAACAATTTTACCAGTGTCATTACGTATGCATATAGCATGTTTATTGGAATCTTCAGCATTTCCTTATTACTCAGTTGCATAAACGCCTGAGTCAATGATCTAGTTTTCTCAACGACTTCCTTACTCGACCAACAACCTCCAAAGGAACCCAGCTCGATAAAACAGAGTGTTAACAGCCTCTTTATCTCTGCAGAAAAACTTGGCTTTGTGCCACTTGGCATGACTTAAGAGAAACCATAGCACCCTACAGACTGTCAGCGTTGTTGCTTGTAACCCCTGAACAGGCAACCTGGAGCCTCTTAAATGTCAGACCTGCTGGTCTCCGTTCAGACTACTCTACTTCAGGTTTAGCCACTGTTGTGGGCACAATATTACATGCCGGCTGGGTGGATAATCCCAGCAATCAAAATATCATCATCTCAGCTGAATGAACAATAACACAGGGGCAATGCAGCTGCTCCACAGAACAATCCACACACACACACACACACACACACACACATGTACTGACAATGTACACAAACAAGTCCTCAGACAGAGCTCACACAGTCATACAAAGACACACAAACAGCCAGTGCAAACCCACTCAATCAGAAAAACAGAAACTGCTTCTCTCTTGCTCCTGCCTTTTCTTTCCCCTGCATTTGCTCTGACGCAGTGGCCTCTGGGCAGACAAGAACTGCTGATGCTTCTTCTCGTTCTGTCTATTTCCTTCTTGTTCCTTGCACCTCTTTTTCTCCACTAGTAACCATGGTCTGCAATGCTTCTGTTTTGACTTGTTTGGGATTACAATTAAATTTGATATCCAAATGCTGCTATTTTTGGGAGACGTGCATTGCTGGTAGAAACAATGCCAGCAACGCTCCTTTAGGTGCATGTGTAAACTCTAGTTGCAGAGGAAGAGGATGCTGAGGAAATCTATTTCAGCCAGATCAGGTAGCTAATAATATTATAGGTAGAAAAGCCACTACTGTCAGTTAAAGCAAATTGCAGACAAAAATAAATTATGGGTGCAAGACTCTATTGCTATTGATCATCTACTTTCTAAACTGCAAGGTTAAGTTGCACATTCTGGATACTGAACACCTCCACTCCTTTTATCAGCTGTCTGATAAGCTGCCAGGAGGCCACGTTTTCATCAGATTCCAACAATAAAGTGGGGTAGGTCAAACACTATGGTCAAAGCTATTTCTCTCGGTCCTTTGTACAAAATTTAAGCATCACTTTCAATAGGTTGATGCATCCTAAAGAACAGCTGATAAAAACGCCTGATGGAATCAAACTAATGCTCCTCCCACTGCATAACCCAGATTGGACTTACCAACAGCAGGAGCATCATACTCGTCCCCTAGCAGTATTTCAGGAGCTGAGTAAGCCAGCGAGCCACATGATGTGTTCAGGTTCTTTCCAGGCTGAAAGCGGTTGCTGAAACCAAAATCTGTGAGTTTGACGACGCCCTGCTTCTCGAAGAAGACAACGTTTTCAGGCTTCAGGTCTCTGTGAACCACATGAAGCTGGTGGCAGTAGGAGATGGCGTGGACAATTTGGGCAAAATAACACTTAGCCACCTTGGAAAGATAAGACAGAAACACAGTCAGACATGTATTTTTATGGTCACCTTTCAGTTTACTTGGTGAGGTTTTAAACTCCCCAAAATAAACTGCAAACATGCTAACTGGCTAACTACTGTTAGCCAGTTAGCAGATTTATCCTAAACTTTAGCATATTCCAAAAATTTGTAAAGATAGAAAAAAACTCCAAAACTCCAAAGTGTGGGTTCAACGACCAAATATTAGACTTGCAAAGGATTTTTCTTATTTCAAATAAAAAAAGAAAAAACGTGCTTGGCTTAAAGATAAAGATAAACATTTGAAAAGCCGTCTTAATTATTATTTGTAAATTTTCTCTCAGCCAAATACTTGTAAGGACTGCTGTCAGTTAGAGGTTTAGCTTTTCCCTCCAACTTTGTTCTAATGTAATGTCATTTTGTAAAACATTTATTTTATAGAATTTTAATTATCATCTGTCAGTTTATCTTGTGAACTTCGAACCTCCCCTGAAACAACATGTAAGAACAGGAACTATATCATGCTTATTAGTTCGGAATAATGAAACAGTAAATAGTTCATTAGCAAGATAAAAAAAACTAGCACCTTTCAAAAGTTAGTAAATATGAAAAACATAAGTTCAAGAACATCGTTTCAGACTAATAAATGATACTGTAATGACTTTCTGTATGTACAGATTGCTGCAGAAACAAGAGGTTTGTTGTGTTCAATTTGCTGAGCTAGCTACAACATATAGGCGGGAAACAAACTATTTGTTTGTAAGATAGCAGGGTGAAAGTGTGGTAGAAGTTCCAACTAACTATATGCAATATAACTGATGTCAAGCAAAACAAGTGTGAGCTATATTCAGACAGTAAAATACTTTTTAATGGTATTTCAAAGATCATTTATAAGTTAATTTGGTGGGCTTTTAACCTGCTCAGAAACAAACAGTAAGAACAAGGAAAACATGCTAACTAGCTAACAAGAAAAAGCCAACAAACGTTAGCAACAAATAGATTTTAACATCAATAAAAAAGAAAAACAAAGTTCCAGAATGTAATTTTAGATTTGGAAGTGATACATGTCATTCCAGATGAATGTTAAAGTGATGACTTTCGTCATGTAAAATTTACTCTAGAAACAAGTCATATGTTTTGTTATTACTATGTTGAAGCACAACAGCTTGGTGAGAAACAACTAGCCCAATCCAAAGATAGCATCGGGGAAAGTTTAGTAGTGGTTTTAAATAACTATATGCAATAAGAAAATTTCCGTCACCCCAAATAAAAGTGTCAGGACTGATTGAGGTATTAAGTTTACAGCTATTTTTTCCAACTTCATTCCAAGCTAATGTCAGCTAGTAAAGGAATTCTTTATATGGTCACAATCTGGGTTCAGCATACCTACAATGTAATGGGAGCACAGCTAATGGTGCTCTGTGGAGCACTGCAGCAGACTTTTGGAAGTTAGCCAGTCAGAGGAAAAGGGCTTAGTTGGAAGTTACCCATAAAGAGGCAGAAGATAAAACATGTTGCTTCAACAAGAGTATCAACTAAAAAACAATAACCAGCAAAATTTACAATATTATTTCAATCCACCAAGGCAACTCTAAGCTCAAAGAAACAATAAATATACTTTACACTTTCAGAACAACTCCTATCCCCTTCTATTCCTTAACATGCACTGCTTCAATGTTAATGTCCTACACTTATCCCTTGGAGTCTTAAAATAATTAACTTCAAACTATCTGTCTTCACAATACATTCATATGCCTTACACCAACGTTGCAGTTTGCTGGACTGTACTCAACTAAAGTGTTGTTCTCGTTTTAAATATTCGATTTAAATCCATCCAAACTGCCATTGGGTGATTGTCATGATGTCTGAAGATAATCAGTATTAATACTGAACTTTCATTGCTTTTAATTCCTTGAGGCAAGTCCAAGGTCAGATGATGTTATGAAAGATTAACCGTGCACATTAATCTACTGGCTAATAGGTTAACAAGCTCTAGGTAAACACAAAGGCCAACGTTGTTTTTTTACACCACACTCACCTCTTCACTGAGGCCTCCGTCATGCTTCATGATGCAGTCGTACATGTCTCCTCCATCGCCCAGCTCGAGAATGAGGTAGAGTTTGGTGGCTGTGTCAATGACCTCGTAAAGGCGCACCACGTTGGGGTGCTGCACCATTTTCATGCATCGCACCTCCTGGAAAAGGTGACCCCGTGCCACTGGGTCCAGCTTAGTCTTATCTATCACTTTTACTGCAACCTGGAAGAGAGTCAGGACTAGAAGTCAAGAAACATAACGCTTGTGTGCAGTGCAGATAGTGAAAGTACCTTGATGTGGTACTTTGTCAAGTCAGATTGTAAATGGTTTTAGAGATGTTATCAGATGTTTAAATTCCTTCACAAAAGCGAAGATCAGCATAATTTAGCACCAAATCAGTCCACTCAGTTCTGCTTAAATGTATATGTTTCTAGTTAGATGTTGGGATGTCAGCTAAGAGTACAGGTCAGCAATACTGTTGACACAGTTGCCTTAAATCATGCCCTTTTAAATAAAGCACTTTCATGAGCAAAAATTACAAGCGTACCTTCTCTCCAGTGAAAACATGACGTGCCAGTTTGACCACTGCAAAGTGTCCCCGGCCCAGTGTCTTATCAAGATCGTATAGTCCAGCGATCTTCCCATCATGATGGCGCTTAAGCCCTGACATGTCTCAGGCGGACTGGTGGAAGAAACAGCCTTTTGTTGCCTGCTAGTCTTCAGTTGTCAGTTTGTCATTTCCCCTGAGTAGTTTGAAGTTAGATGAAGTTGTTTTGGGAGCTTTTGTTGGTCCAGGATTAGCCGTGTAACTTCTTGTGGTAGTCTTAGGACGACATTTCCTTGCTGCAGCGGTAAATATTCAGGCTTGTCTCTTTGTGCTGCAAGCGCTTAATTCAGTCCCATCAAGATGTAATCTGAGGGTGAGGAAAATAAAAGAAAAAAAACATAAAAATCGACTTCCTCAAATGTAACAGTATATTAGATCAGTTGAACAAAGTGCTTTGAATGTCATCCTGCTAGATCATGATTTTTAACAGTAATAAGTAATTTTTCACTCAAAGTACAGGAGTCTACAGCTATGCAACTGTTGCTAATCTGTGAAAAAAAAAGTTATGTATGACTATTTATTATTTTAAATTAATATTTAGCATTCTTGACCTGCTAATAGAAATACAAATATGCATTTACAAAATAAAATGGAAGTGGAAGTGGAAGAAAAAAGTAGTGGATAAAAATGTGTAACTAACCTATGCTTAAACTCACCAACTATGCAGATGACTCTGGATGACATATTGTTATTTGAGGTATTTAATTAGATATTATAAATGCAAGGTTTGATTCAAGAGTCATATTCTATAAAAATTGACACATTAATACCTGAGAAAAAATTTCTTAATTTATTGTATTGACTTATCCTCTATATATCTATTACCGTAGTTACTCGACTGTGGTTAGCTCAGTAACATATTTAGTGACACCGATTTCTAAGATTAATTGTAAATCCAAGCAACCATTTGTTTTTCCAAATAGTAACTATTATGTATGTCAAATGATGAAAAAAATGCAGAAACAGGCATTGTTGGCTCAGGGTAAAATCTCCCTACCGTTAGACCAAAAGCCCAGAACCGAGAAACCCATTAAAATACATGTGTAAAGTTATCACATGTCGACCTGAAAACTGCAAATACTTTCAAATGTCTTGTCTAAATACCTGAGATGTGTAACTACTGGAAACCCTTTACAAAATAAAACGTTTTTTTAAAGGCAGGTGATATCTAGTGGTCAATTTGGAGAAGGAAACCAGAACTATAAATGCCTCAAATCTAGCAGAATTATTAGTATTGATACGCTAAATTACATGCTGCAAATATGTGATTTGTTCTGTAGTATAAATACTTTTTTGTTTATCATAAGTGACTTCAGTTGCAAAGTGGAGCAGATGGTGGCACTGTTGCCTTGTAGCAAGAAGGTTCAAATCCTGGCCTGGGGTCCTTCTCCATGTGCATGCTTGGATTCTCTCTGGGTACTCCAGCTTCCTCCCACAGTCCAAAAACATGACTGGTAGGTTAGGTGGTTACTCTCAATGGCCCTCAGGAATGAATGTGTGCATGTATGGCTGTTTGTCTCTATGTTGCCCTGTAATAAGCCCGCCTCTTGCTCACTTGATTTAGACACCAGCCCCCAGCGGCCCGGCTCTTTTTCACCTCCACAGCATGTTGTTGCATTGCTGACAAAACTAGAATATTTCCTGCTGTTGCCTTTTTTTCCAGTTTGTGACACGTTTGAACCTGCATTATGCAAATGCATACACTAAAACTCATTACCAGTCTCCACAACACCTGATTTCTACACGTTTTTCTATTCCATCATGATGAACAGCGTTCTTCTTTACATAGCCTTTTATGGCCATAATACTGCTGCTGTGTCAAGCTGAAAGAACCACTGCTAATAGTTATAAATAGTTCATCTTAAGGTAATTTTAAAAAGCTAAACTGAAATAAAGAATGCGTTTAGCAAAGTAATAGGTTACTAAATGAAACAGTTTACTATGATTTACATAAATGTTTCTAACTTGCATCCATTCTAGTCTTATGTCAGTCTACCTTTCTGTAAAACAACTCTATTTTATATTTATCATTTTTAATTGTAAGTCCAGTTATTGCTTTGTTATATTCCTTTAAATATTTTTTATCTTCTGTATGTTTCCATTAGTTTTTTTTAAAGTTGCATGAATGCATATTTTCTCTCAGGAATGAGTCAACCCTGTGTTCTTGTGAGATGCGGCCTGGCTAGCTTCTAACCTTTCACTTGGTTCATTCATGGGCTCCCGTCATACGACATGTAGCTTCATCACCCTGATTGTGAATCAAAAAGCCTGCGGGGCAGGAATGCCATTCCATTTCCAGGAATCTATCTGCGAGCCAGAAACAAACTTAAAGCACAAGAAGCACAAGGTACCAGTAAGGAACATTCCTGGGAGGTGATCGTTTCGTGGGCGTGCCCCTTGTCAACGGACTTTATGAAGACGACATAAAACTAAATAAAGGTTGCCAGGGTGCGCACCTATGGGCATAACTAGTGCAGTGGGGAATATAATAAAAAAATCTCTGCCATCTGTGGTTATACTAGCCTGTGGTTGCTTAAAGGAAACTATAAAAAGGCCTAAAAACTCTTAGCATGATCCTCAGCTGGAAAACTGTAACTGGGAGAAAATAGTTTGTCAGTTTTCCAAGCAATCATGCAGGCAAATACACTTTGAAATTCAAAAGTTTAAAAGAAACTCATTAATGCTTTCACTCTTTGACACTGACAACAAAAGTGTGTTGATTTTTCCAGTAACCGAGGCAATGGAAGGACAAAGCACACACACAGTGCTCCGATGATAGGGCAGGCCAGGTGAGATCAATGACCGCTGTGGTGCATCGCACAGCGGCTGAGCTGGCCTGAGTCAAACCTCCTAATAATCTGTAAATGGCTGATCTGAATAGTCTAAATCCAGATTCCTTATTCACCTAAACAGAGAGTGTTTAATCATTTAATTGGTTTAAAGCAAGTGATTGACAAACCTGCAAATTGAATGAGGTTAGGATTTGTTAATTACGCACCCACTACTAGTCTTTTGTTACACGTCTCCAAATAGCGCATCTATTTACAAGCCATGCATGCCTCACTGTTGGTTACATAACCCGTTCAAGGTAGCTGGTAGTGTATTGATTAACAAAGTAAGTTGTGTGAGCATGTATGCACAAAGATACACAGGTCCGCATCTGAGGTCAAGGACCTGTTTTAATAGCTGCACTGCTCCCACAGCTACTGATGTATGAAGATAAGAGTGTGATCTGACTGTTAAAACTAGGTTCCTGGTATTTGATTTGTTAGGCATATAAGCAGAAATTTTGACACAGATGATGAAACATTCTGGATAAGTTGCCTCAGAATAGCCATACTAAGACTCAAAACCTTTTTTCCACTTTTAAAAACACTATTTTAATGCTGTTGCTGTATCACTGTTAGGCAATAGATAATTACCTGGATGTATGCCAAAACCACATTTTCCATCATACCATCCCTGGGAATGAAACTCCTTTTAATGAGAGATAATCTTACACAGTTCAGATATGTTATGTCCTATGTGCAGTCAATATATAGGACCACCAAATTGGGATTTCTTTTATAAGAACAAATTATTAAAGGCGGGAGCCGATTTTAAATATAGACGATATGGCTCACCACCCAGGGCAACAAGACAAGGGGAGGGCAACAAGACAAGGGGGGAGAGGTTGCTGGCACAACCACTCTAAAAAAGAAAAACAGTTGAGCCGTCAGTTGCGGTCCGATCAATTTCTCTGTTGCTTCTTTTGTCTACCCAGTCAGTGGTAGAGGGCGAGTACAGTCTAATCACTAGAGGAAAATATGGCTGCACACTGCAGGTGGCTATAGATATTTGGGCGGGTTGGAGGTTTGGAAAAGGTCCAAGAGAGCATTTCATGCATGACCTGCCACTGATCAGAGATTAAAAGCAACCTTTTATTCTTTTGAAGCATGTTGGAAACTGGTGGGTAAAGGTGCTCATGCAGAATCATAAGACTTTTGAATCTGTTGCATGCATACTTAAAAAAATCCCTGTTTGATGTTTTTGAAACTTCAGTTTACAGAGGTTTGGAAAAGTTAAGCTTCCAAAACGATAAAGTATTATCCATCATAAATGTGCGAGTTAGTGTCCCTTTACCAGTGAAAGTACCGTTGTGACAAAAGTTTTACTGTTTGGAGCACAAAGTAATGCAGCGTGGCCCATTCACCACCAGCTGCTGCACACTGCATGTCAGTAGGCCGAAAGAAGACTTCTAAACTTTTCCTTTGCTTACAAGAAAAACTAATTTGACCATTTAGATTTATTTCCAGTCGTGAAATACATGAACAGCCATGGAGTGGTAACTTAAACACCACCAACAATCACTCTTATTGAAACCGCAGTTAGCAAGCTATAACTGGCATGTGTTAAGCTGCCAACTGCAAGCATTTACTAGTTAACCAGCTAATATCTTCTTGTTATACTTGTGCTACAGTATATCCTGGAAAATCTTTAAAAGATAGAATATTCTGCACAAAAAACAATGCAAACTGCTGCTAAATAAAGCACAATTAGTCCTGTATTTCTAATTTAGTCAATGTATCAGAATCATAACAACAATAAATTCTGTTTTTATTATTATTATACCGGGTGTAATCAATATGTTGAATTAACTATAGTGGCAGAAGGAAATTAAAGCCATTAGATCCTGCTACACTTTTGAGTTTAAAAAACAAATGTGGTATTTATACTCAATGTTATGGTGAAAATCTCCCACTGGCCCATGTCTAATCACTTTTACAGATCTGCTTATGTCACTGGAGACATAACTATTGCATCTGGGTATTTTATTCTATGGTATATGATGTGATATATCTCATTGAGAATAAAATGTTGATTTAGTGGGTCATAATGCTTTCTTTTATACACAATACAGCCTTCAATAATTAGATAAGTATGACCTAAATGTTAATTTAGTAGCACTGCCTGAACAAATTTGTCCTCGTTTTATTGCAAGGCTCTAATAAAGCTCCCTTAGCATCTACTAAATATGTCCTATCTTATCACACACCATTAAGTGTTTTATGAATACAACATATTGTGCAGAGAGGATAAATATGCAGAACTCAGTGGCCAGTTTTATAAATTATCCTTCTTTAATGCAGCATTTGTGATTTCAGGTTAATTCGTATATCTATATAAAAGCCCCCCTCTGCTGTCAACATGCCTGCTGGCTGCATCCACAACAACATGACAGAGCAGCAGCAGCCTGCGCCAAACGGCACATCGGGCAGCGCTATAACAGTCCAACAGACCCCCAGCACAACTTTACACAAAACAGCCCGATTCTGCCTGCAGGCGATCTTCCCAGCACCAGTCCGACTTACCACAGAGGAATCCGGAGCAGCGCCAGGCGTCCTATCTGGTCCATGTCAACGCTGCGGGACTGTGCGGTTCTCCGGACGGCTTTTAACGGGCTGATATCCGTCACCGGTCAGGTCAACACACTACTGTCACTCAGTGACAGCGACCCGGCTGCAGATCGCTCCGAAAGACTCCCGAGTTAATCTGTCACACTGTCAACTCAAGCCCTCTGTTTCCCTTTCGCTCTGGCGCTATTAGCTGCGCCAAGTAAACACGGGTAGCAGGATGATGCGGAGCTCCAGACTTTCAAAATAAAAGCATTCAACAGTCTACACTCTTAGCAGACTGCTATTGAAAGATTTGATTTAATTTACCTGTCAGAAATGGAAAGTATCTTGGATCTAAATTAGTATGATATCAGATACCCAAAGATTCAATTTCCAGCTAATTCCAGTGTAAAGCTATTTCAGGTATGGTACCCTGGGCCAGCTCCACCTCCGTCTGAACCACACAACCAATGAAACATTTAGGAAAAAACACAAACTTTTAAAGAAATTTTTTGAGAATCATTTTTGTATTTAAGAATAAAAATTTCTGGACTGATATACACCAATCCGGGTTATTATTATGACCCACCTCCATTCATTGATTAATATGCTCCTTGACTCCTAAAAACAGTTTTGGCTTGTGAAAGGACACATAACCCTGAGGCCACAGCCACTGAAAGCAGTGGCGGTTCAAGACCAAATTTACCAGGGGGGCAGGGTGGGGCCAATGTTTTTTTTTTTCATGGAGGCACAGAACAAAAGAATAAAAGCAAAAAAACATGGTAATATTTAATCGTTTCATATATTAAGTAAGCCACAGAGAGACTTGTGGCTCTGGGGCTGGAGGTTGCAGACCCCTGATCTAGCAGATTAAAACTGATCCTATATCAGTATGGCTGAAGCTAAAAGTGCAACACCCTAATTTTTAATTCATTGTTAAAGTAAAGCTTTAATCATAAGTAATTCATTTACTATTATGTCTTCTGTACAGGGGCCATAACAGGGGCCAGGTCCAGTTCTACAAGGGCAATGGCCCCTGTTGGCCTCTGACTAGACCCGCCCATGCCTTAAAGGGTGTACGTGGTCTGCAGCAAGCCTTTAGCAGTTGGTTTGTGTCAAAGTAACATCCATCTGGACTCACATAGCCATTGTTTTGGGGTTCTGGAGAGTGCTAAGCATGGCACCCTGACTGGTCTGACGCAATGCAATCTATGCATCAAACTGTGATGCACTGTGGATTCTGATACCTTTCTTTCATTAGCATCAGCAGCAGTATGAGCAACAGTAGCTAATCTATTAGATCGGATCACACAGGCCAGCCTTCACTTCCCACATCTATCAGTGAGCCTTGGCGCACCATGACCATGTCTCAGATTAATTGGTGTTCCTGTCTTGGACCACTTTTCATAAGTGTTGACAATTGCAGTCTGGGAACAACTAGCCAATATCGTCAAAACTGTAAGAGCTGCAGTTTTGGAGATGCTCAGATCCAGTCATTCTTCCACTTGTCTATTTTCCCTGGCTACAACGCATTACAGTGAAAGAGCAATTATCCCAGCGAAAACATTTTGATTTGGAATATCTATCAGAATAAAAGCGTATGTTAATTCAGCATGGTTAGATCTCAATAAATATTTCAACGCACCCCCTTAAATGAAGAAAAACTGTAAGCTTCACTACTTTATGTTGGTTTGGATCAGATTCTGTGCTTTTATCTTGACAGAATGATTGTTACCGTTTCCGGTTTGGTGCCGATGAATGTAAGCTCCAACGTCAGAGCTACGCTAAGAAAACAGCGCGTTTATCAACCTCAGAATAACAGATTTAACTCTATCCTGTGTTTTTTTTTTTAACCTGATCTCTATTTGTTAGTGTCTGCTAGAAGGGTCTGTACCACACTAACAGCGTGAAGGCGACATCTGAATTAAATTCTGCTGCTCAGGTGTATGAACAGCCTGTGATTGAATTCAAACAACCTCTGACCTCCCAGATCAGTCCGTCCTCTAATTGTTTCTGAGATACTCATCGCCTGGCTCTCGGTGGTGACAGAGGGAGTGTGTTGGCACCGCTCTTTATTCCTGTTCTCTTCGCTGAACCAGCTGGGCAATGTTCAAGTGTGCTGTTATGCAATATTTACCAGCTCCGCCTGAGATCTAAGCAGCAACCCGTTTGGCTGGTTGGCATATCTCTCAGCACGCAGGCCCGTTTCAGCCAGGACCCGGCTGCAAGGTCTATAAAAAGACACTGAGGTGGTTCCGTCCATCAGTAGCTTCAGGCGATACTCAACTTTAAACACAAAAATGCCCACATACTGTTTCTGGGCATAGTCTTATACGGCATTCTTTCATTAGGCTCCTATTTAAATAATTATTTATCTTGCTTTGTCTTCTCCTTGGTAATAAACAATTATCGACCCAGACTGCCACCTAGTGGACATCTGACACACTGGCGTGAGTGAAAACATGAAATCCTTGGCTTTTGTCTGAGTCAGAGGCCGTTTCATTTAAGAACCAGAAAATATTAAAACCATTACCCTATATTAGAACGGAGCTCAAGTGTTGGTGGGTCTGAGCTCCTGGTTAAACATCTTAAAGCACAAGAATGGAAACATTTAATTTGCCTAACTTTGTGTTTACAAACCCTGGTCCTCGCAGGACACCGCCGTGCAGGTTTTACATATTTCACTGCTTTGACACATCCAGTCTTGACCAATTATTCGAAGCTGATGACAAATCACTCTGGTAACCAATTCTTTTGAAACAGGTGGGTTGATGACGGGAAACCTCAAACATGCAGGACATGTTCAGACAGAGTTCAAGGACGTCTGTGCTTCATCTAAAACGTAGATGGTCGCAGATTACCATCTGTTCATGTTTGATCAATAGAAGTGACAATAGGTGTCAGAGCTTTCCATTAAACTATATTAAATGAACACATAATACAAAGAAGACACAGATGAACAACTGAACAAATTTATTTTGTGAAAATTGTTCACTTCTTTGCCGCCTCCTTCTGGAGCTTCATCACCTCATGCTTGATGATCTTGTTTCTCTGCACAAATAAAAAAAACAAAAAAAGTGCATTGATTCACTGATCCAATGTTATCAACATCCACTTTATACTTTTAATTTAAATCCAGTCACACAGGCGGAATATCAGTGTTTTACAGAGTTTATATAAAAATCGAACCTTAGTGGAAATGTTTAATTAAAATACAAAGCGTACTTCTGCTTATGTGTCTCCACGAAGACAAAAACACTGATCAAAGCATTTTATGAGATTATTCCTGTAAAGTTAGAGGTTTTTTCAGCGTTTATGTTCCGAGATAAAGATTAAAACAAACATCGGCAAAGTTTGTTTATCATTCACCAGTTATAAATCTGAACAGAGCAGATGCTCTGCTGCAGTTATTCTTCGTAAGACATCTCGTATGCTTTCATTATTAAACATCTGTGGACTTTATCAATTTTCTGAATTGAAAAATGATTTTAATCAAGTTTCAGAACCTAACTTCTATAAAGATGTCATAAATTAGGTCTTTAGATACCAGGTTGTAATCCCAATTGGACCTCTGCTTTTTCAGGAGTCAGGAAGGACGCAGTTTATTTAAAATCATTGCAGCGACACTCCTGCTGGAGGAGCTGTTTACATAAACAGTCTGGGTAATAAGCCCAACATGGAAAAGCACACAAGAAATGGCTTAGATATATAAAGGGTTCCAGGAAATAACCTTCAGGAACCTGCTGCGGAAACGCACATTTGGTTGACTTCTGTCCCACTGAGCAGATATTCCTGATGGAGATGATTCATGCTTCTGTTGTACTCACCATCCTTTTGGCTTTCATCACCTTGTAGCGGTCAAAGTCGGACATCTTAGCCCTCTGAAAACAAATAATATTCAAAGGTCAGAGACAGAACCAGGGTTCCTACACATTCTTAATGCCAAATCCCCATTTATTTCCAGAGCTAAATTTCAAGAATGTTCAGCAAGCAAACTGTTGGATTTTGGGTCAGGCTCAGTTGTGCACTGAACTGTCTTCCTGTGGTTTCCAGGGGACTCAAGTGCGAAGCGAACTTGCACACAAAGATCTTGCGGCACAATGTTTTACGCATAACTTGGCATGTACTAAAATGAACGTTGCATTAAAGTGTGCGTAAATCCATGCAAACTTTTGACCTGCCACAAAAATGTGCGAAAAACTTTTTCAATCGACAATAATAAACAACAGAAAAGTAAAACTCACCCAAATCCACTGAAATATGTCTCCATTCAGCTTTATTTATTTCATGGAGCATCAAACCTGATGCTTTTTCATGAGTTTGAGCTTTTATGGTTTAAACCAGAGCGATGAAACTGAATTACATTTAGCCTCATACAATAATGTAACACACCTCAGAAAACATGGAAACAACCTCATTCAGATATAAACTGTGAAACTTCCTCTGTTTCTGTCACCTGAAGATGGAAATTCGCATCGGTCTGAGCGCTGACAAGCATAACATGCATGTGAATCATCTAAGGGTCACTGTAATTCTCACTGAAAAAGAAAACTGGGTCGAATCAGCAGTTTAATTCCTAAACAGTCATGTTTAAAGATTCCTACAGTGGACAAGCTGGAGACAATGACACATGTAGCTGCGTAAAGTTCTGCGTTAATGTGGAACGATGGCAACTTTGGCACAGCTGGAGGATGGAAGACATCAGAGGGAGCGTTTTATTCAGAGATCGTACTGACCTGCTGGTAAATGATGATACATGGCTTATCGGCCCCTTTAGATTGCCCAGGGTAATTATTTTGGAGCTCTGCACGTAGCTGGCCTCAGTGTTACAGAGGAAACCAGGAGGAACCGTGTGCCGCCGGTGCCAGTTCAAGTTCTCGCTACGCTGCAGCCTTTTCAATCGGAGCTTTTCAGAGGCAGTTGACTGACAGGTCAGGTATTTAACAGTCATCCCACTCATGCACTCATATTGGTATAAGGGCACCAGCTCTATGTGAAAATGCTTTTATTAATATAAACTTAACCCTTCATACTATCAAAATAATTAATCTAATAATAATAGTTGTGTTGCGAACAAACCTATGTGTGCAATGGCGACTTCTAGGTAGTTTTTATTTTTTTATGTGACGTTCTGAATGGTTGTAAAGATTTAAAGGACTTCACATAGTTTGTGTGTCTTCCTAATAGAATTATAGGAGGTATATTCACATTATTATAATGATCAATATTTAGGTGTGATTATTGTCAGTACAGCAGCTAGACAGCGGCGTTTGGTTTCGATACACACTATATAGAACTAAGCAGGTAGGTGTTGACAAACGTTTTATTTTCAGCCAGATTTGAGTCACTGATTTCATTCAAGAAGTTGTTGGTTTGCTGTAATTTACTACAAACATCCGTTATGAACTGCAGACATAGTCTCTCTAAGCGTTTTTGCGGTGATAGAAACCAGTTCTTTGACTGTCCCAGCCCTGTTGCCATGGTTATTTGGACACTTCGTACAGCTGATTTTTTTTTGTGCGACGCAAATTAGGTTGAAAGCTGCGCACTCTTACGTACATGAGGCCCCTGGTCTCCAAGTCATTTAATTCACATAATCTTTTAAAGAATCCAAGCTAACCCTCTTAGAACAGACAAGGGATTAAAGCTTTTAGACCCACTGTTAATCTTTGATTTGCTAAAATAAAAATGACATCACCACTAAAATGAATTGTATAACAAACAGATTGGAACATAACTTACCTTCTGTCTTGCCTCGATCTTCTTGGCCCAGCTGCTCTGTGACCACTTCTCGTTGACTTGGGCCTTCTCCCAGGCTCGCTTCACAAACTTCTGGCGGGCACTAGGAACCAGAAGAATAATTAGAAAAGATACAGCGTATGTGCAGCCCTATGCTTGTAAGAGAAACTATCCTGTGCCTAAAAAGCAAACAACAAACGCCCTCAGCACCAATGGCTGCGGTGTAAAAAGTGACAGAAGGTGCATAATTTGCTCAAAATAGTAATGCATGTGCTGTTGTTAGATAGGTGAGGTAGGACTGGTTGTTTCTACATTAATACTTTACTGTACTGCAATGCAACACGTGTGATCTTCAGTTCTAATAAACCTGTGCCTCCACCACAGTATACCAGTATCAAACAATAAGGAGACAGATTTCACAAATTCCAGATCACCACTTGTTTGTTTTTTTTATTTGCACCTATATTATTGTATGTACAAAAACGGAAATGCTGAGAAGTGAGGGATATAAATCATAGGACGACTTTTAATTCATATTTAAAGGTGCTTATGAATGCAGCCTGTAAGGTGTACTCACCTGTGAGGTACTTTGATGACGTAGTCCGTGAGCTGCATGCACTTGAAGGGCATGGCTTGCCTCTTTACTCCTGTGCATGGACCATCAACCAGCGCCTGGGAAATGCAAGGCAGATAAGCAAAGTTAAAGCATCTATCAAATTCTAACCCCCACTGCAATGATCCAGTTTTCCAGTCACTTACCCTGTTTTGGTCAATAACATCAATAATTGCAACCAGCTTGCCAGCATGGGGTCCAAAAGAGATGTAGGCAACACGGCCGATCTCAACAAAGCGTTTGAACACCTGAAAGACACAGCAGACATAACTGGATCTGGAATAGGAAAACAGGCTAGCTGTCTTGGGTTTGAGCTCACGGTTCTGTAGTCATCGAAAAATGCCATGTTACAGTTAATTATGGACTCGTTACATCTCGATTATAAGCAGACATGGGAGTATTTGGGTGTGAAGGATGAGGCATCATCGCACTGAACGATTTGGCTGATTTCGCCAAGCCAGATTCTAGCGCCAGCAAACTACAAACACAATAGTTAAGCTTAAAATAAATAAGTACACCACACGAAAGCGCATGCCTAACGAAATGTAGGTTTTTAAGGTATAGTGTATTGTGTTCAATCATCGGACTGCGTTGGGCCTACACAGCCTGATAGAGCACGTTGTGTGGCGGCCAGACAGCACGCCTCAACGCGGCCACAAACTCCATCTCAGACCAACAGGACTCCATAAAACGCTTCATTTATAGCTCTATAGGCTTTTCGGTATTGCGTGTGGAAACTTCTGTCACGTAACAACCACTAAATAAGACGTAATTTAAATAAAAATGTCTCCGACTCTCATGGCGAACTCACCATGATGGCAGTCTAGGAGCAGAAAGGACGGCGTAGCTTCCGCTCAGAGCTCATACGACTTCCTATCAACAAACACGCATGCGCAGTCTTCACAGACACTATATCATTATGTGGTTCATAGGCGGTTGGCAAACAACTTGTAGGTGCATTACCGCCACCTTCCGGTATGGAGTATGGGCCGGGAACAAAATTCTCAAAAACAGTCCTGTATTTTTAGTAACTTCAAAAATGCTTTACAAGTAACTGCTTGAGAACACCTCTGCATTATTGACTTCATGATAAATTGGATTTTATTTTCTTTCAAATGTGCTCTGAAAATGTCCCTCTGCTGCCCATACCTTATGCAATACATAATCAGATGTTTTATAGTCTCATCCTCTCCAAAACATTCACAGTCCCCGGTTAGATGCTTTCCAATCAGTTTCAGTGTACTGTTAAGCCCAGTGTCTCCCAGTCTCAAAGATGAAATTATGTCCTCCTCTCTCCGGCTAAGCTCACCTCCAGTCACAACTGCCTCTGCTACATTTACATGGATCAAATAATAGAAACGGCCTGTCATCCTATTGTCCCAGTTATTTTTGCCATACTCTCTTGATATTAGTTTTGATAATGCTTTTAGCTTCAGCCATTACGTACTTGAGTGGGAAATCTATAATTACTTTTCTTGCACCCTGCTTCGCACATCCATCTGTTAACTGATTGCCCTCTACTCCGATATGGGCCGGCACCCACAGGAACATCACTTTTTTCCCCAGTGTTCTCACTCTGTTCGATACCTGTGCTAGCTCTAATACCATATCCATTCTTGATTCTGAGTCAATGTTCTTCAGACTAATTAATGCACTACTAGAATCGGAAACAAGTTAAACTTTATCTGGTGCACTTTCTTCTACCCAGTACATCGATATAAGCAGTGCCAGCAGTTCTCCTGTATACACCGCCAAATTGTCACTGCTCTGTTTTTTTTTTACTTTAATGCCAAGGTCCAGCATAACAAATCCAACCCCAACCCTACCATTCTCCATTTTTGAAGCATCAGTATACACTACTATATAGTCAGGATACTTTCTCCACATAGAGTACTGTTAGGCCGTTAGGCAGGTGTAAAAAAATGCTGTAAACAAAAATGCTTTCAATGATAGTAATCATCAGTCATTTATTTTCATCATTTAACAAAATGCAGTGAATGAACAAAAGAGAAATCTAAAATCAATATTTGGTGTGACCACCCTTTGCCTTCAAAACAGCATCGATTCTTCTAGGTACACTTGCACACAGTTTTTGAAGGAACTCGGCTGTTAGGTTGTTCCAAACATCTTTGAGAACTAACCACAGATCTTCTGTGGATGTAGGCTTTCTCACATCCTTCTTTCTTTTCATGTAACCCCAGACACACTCCATGATGTTGAGATCAGGGCTCTGTGGGGGCCAGACCATAACCTCCAGTAATTCTTGTTCTTCTTTAAGCTGAAAATAGTTCTTAATGACTTTGGCTGTATGTTTGGGTTCGCTCACTTAGCATTTTGTAAATTGATAAAAATAAACAATCATCATTTATATTTCTGAAAGCATTCTTTGTTTACAGCAATTTTTCACACCTGCCTAAAACCTTTGAAGAGTACAGTATATATCCCTTCAAAATATAGGGAAACCTAACTATTATTTTTTCAGTTTTGGAGGCAAAACAGAACTTATTATATTAAAAGGCCCCGATTAGTTGAAAAAATATGAGAAGGGTGGTATTAATGCTTTGGACTTTGAAGCCATGATCGGGGCTAAATGTTTTAAAACAGTTGTTCTACAACAAAATTAAATGTGGTTTCATTTTCCTGATTTCGTCTTGAAACAGCTGGGAGGTTTTGAATTCCTTGCAAAGTGAGATTTTGAGGTCAGTAAAACTTTCACAAACAAATTCTCCAGTTCTGGAAAACGATATTTCAACACAGCTTTTCAACCCATGCATCTATTTTATGCAATAATAGGGCAATTTGGTAGGAACTCAATATTTAGAATAGACTGGTGTGATAATGATGTTATTTTAGATTGGCATTGAGATCTTTTGGATTTCTCATCTTTTGTTAGAAAATGTAATCTTAGTTGTTGCTATAAAGGTTTTAAGAAGGTTTTCAAAGCATTGATCCCACTAATAAAAAATGTCAAGGCATAATCAAAAGTAACTTTCTCGATGCCCACTTTAAAAGTGAATGAGCGTAACTTAGTTGACTGTAAATCTAATAAGATTAACAACACTGATATGAGACAAAAGATTTACTTTGATTGTAATAGAGATTATTTCGAGAATAATCAATCAATAATCAAACAATGACCTTTGCTAATTTCAATTTCGTTAAATATCCTATTTCTTTTAAAGTAAAGGAGACTCATTTCAAAATAATAAATAAGATATATTCTGTAGCCACATTTCTTGAAAGAAGATTTAAATTTGATATTGATTTATGTGTTTTTTGTGAGTCAGCAGATGAATCCCTGGAGCATTTGTTTTTTATGTCAATATTCACAATGTTTTTGGATGGACATTAGGAACTGGATTCATCTCAAACTTTACATTCCGCTGTTAGATCTTAATGCCATTTTACTTTATGTTGATAATTTAAGTCCAACTTTTGTGAATGAAATACTTAGTGATGAAATACTGTTAATTAAGTAAAGTTAAAAAATGGAAAACTGCTAGAATCATCTCACATCATCGAAAAACCTTTTGTTTCAGGTTTCCCATGGTATGGCTTTGCTATACTCTTCTTTATCTATTCACTTCTTTTTATTTCATGCCCCCTAGCTTTATAATCCTCCACAAGAGTTTGTATTTTAATATTTTGTTTATATCGTCCTCCATTGTTGTGTCCTTTCCTAATAAAAAGAACATAAAGATAAGGCTTCCCCAGCTGTTACCGCCTTTACCTCAGCATAACTTCTGTCACCGTGACAACTGAAGCTTTTTATTAATTAATAAGCCATTTAAAATGTTCAGAATATTTTTATGTTCACGGATATAAAAAAAAATATCACTGTAAATAAAATATATTGATGACAAATACCATTTGTTTAAATTATTGGTAAACTTTTAACAACTTAAACACTAACATATTAACTTTCTGAACAAAGTTTAAATTAATTTATTTGTAGAGCATTGTAATATTAAATAAACCAAACATTAACCGTTAGATATTATCTGAGTGAATTGCTTTTTGTGTTTAACGTCCACTCATTGGTGAAAGCCAGCGGGAGTATGAAAATGATAACCCTCTAAGGCTATCACTAGCGGGTTTATCCGTTTGCGCACGCACGCTGAAAACTTTAGTCCACGCCCACCTGCTTGGTGGGCCTCACCCAGGTCTGTATAAATTGTCAGACAGGCTACATCGTGGATTACGACCAACATGCCATCTGCAAGGGCTGCCTCGGACCTGACCACGTGGACCTGGCCCCATCCTCACAGCCCATCTGCCCTTCCTGCAGGTGCCTCCTTTTTGGAGGAGAAGCAACGGCAGCTCGCCATCTTCTCTCCACTGGAAGGGGAATTCCCTATAGAGTTCTGCTACCTGCTAGACGTAGCGCTAGATATCTTCAATGCTAGGCGAGAATCGGGCGATTGTGATTGTTGGCGATGAATGCGCCTATTAGTGCGCTGTCAGACTTCATTGTTAAAGCAGACAACATAGTTAAAGTAGCTAGCGCTAAAGAGGTCCCTGTGCCACTAGGCTCAGCTCCCACAGATGACCTGGCGGGGAAATTCGCTTTGGCACATTCCAGCCAACAAGACCTGGTCTGGCCCTACTTCCCGGCGGTAATAGCATACCTGTCAGAAGCAGCGGCCGAGCCCCTCCAGCTCAAGGCAACAGTCTCCACAATCTCACCCATCACGAGGGTGTAGTCCTTCATGGATCAGGGCTTCTCTCCTGTTCCTGCACAGGAGCCCAGCCTGGCCGCAATGTTAGGGGTCAGGTCGGCCTGACATGGGACAACTGCCGGTGGCCCCCTCCCTCGGCGATCAGATCATAAGCAGGCTCACTGATCTCTCCCATCAGTGTGTCACTCAGGCTGCAGTAGCGACTAACATCATCGCTTTCCTCGCCTATGCCATCTCAAACAAGGCTCAAGCATTGGATCTCCTACCAGAAGATGGAGAGGACTTCTGTAATTTCGCCAACATCATCCTGAACCTCTGTGCGGCATCAGCTATGTGCTCCTCCTGTGCTTGGCAGACCTTGCTGCAGCGTCAAATGTTGCTCTGTCTCTTCTCTTCCATCTCGGAGGATTTTTTAAAAAAGAGCTGCTGGAAGGTCCTACCAGTCCGACTGCTGGACTGTTTCTTCCTTATTTTTAGTTTGTGCTGGAGTAACTGCCTTTTCAAGCAGAGCCCTCCATGAGTTTCCCCCAGAGATTCCAATGCGGGTAATGGTGGCAGGGGCTCTAAACTGGCTCATGTCCATGAAGTCCACATTACGGCAAATAAATGTGTGCCCCCTCTCAGAGCACTAGTCAGAGTGCCAGCGCTTTTTCCTGGACAGATGAATGGACAGACTGATTAGCGGACGTTACACGCTGCAGTTCCTGTCACACCCCCACTATTTAGAGTGATTGTGGAAACAGTTTTGCAGTCTCCAGAGTAGAAATCTACTCTCCAGTCATAAATGATAGGACTTTTTTCCAGGGTTTCCCATGCAGAGAAATACTATTTTGAATTCCCTTACTTCCTGGTTCCAAGACAACGGGAGGAATGAGACCCATTCTAGATCTGTCCCTGTTTAACAAATCGATCACGTAGAGACAATTCCACAAGCTGATAATACGGCAGGTGCTGGAAAAATATTCACCAAAATGTCTGGTTCACCACCATAGATTTGAAAGATGCATATTTTCACATCCTCATCATTCCAAAACACCGCACATATTTGCGTTTCGCCTTTCAATGGATCCCATATCAGTACGTCCACCTGCCATTTGATCTCCCATCCCAGATCGTTATTATCTGGAGGTGTAGTTAAAAGTCAGCCACAATGACAGCCTGACTCTCACAGCGGAGAGCAGATGCGCTGTCAGAGATCTACGCTGTGTCAGGCCTCACAGCGTGGTGACAGCCCTGCCAGTTATGATGTATGTCAGCTGAGTGTGTTGTTCCGCTGGGTCTGCTTCATATGTGACACCTTCAAAGATGGTTCACCTGCCTGCGCACAGATCACTCACACTTTGTAAGAGGGAAGTCCCCTAAGCAAGTCTGCTTTACACATCCCAGTGTTCACAAGGGCCTCACTGTCAGGATGGGGAGGGATGTGTCTGTCCCAGGTAATGGGAGGAAAGTGGCCAGATCACAGGTCTCTCCACATGTGCTGGAGCTCCTTACTGTGTAGAAAGTGACACAGCACCTTGCTCCTCTGCTGTGGGATCAGTATGTTCTGATCCACGCAGACAACAGAGTTGAAGCAGCCTACAAAAACCAACAAGGGGTCGTGCATGAACCTCCTCTCCATCAGAGCAGTTTTCATCCTCAGGGTCCTGAACAGAGGGGTCATCATGTCCAGGGGGGGCTCTGCGACACTGAAATTGGAGCCTCCATCTCGACATAATCTTTTAAATCTGGTGCAGATTTAGCAGAGCAGCAGTGAATCTGTTTATGAATGCACAGTGTCAGCTTCAGTTCTCACTGAGCCCACGGTGGGAACCCATCGTTAGGAGTGGACAGCCTTATACACCTCAAAATAGAAGGCTTTTCACAACTGGTTTTTGCAGTGGATCTCATTCATGTCCACTAGCCTGCATATTGTTGCAGCTGATGGCGTACATGGACACAGGCTGGTGTCACGCCCACTGGTTCCTCAGTGGGATTTAGCTCTGGTCCTGTGCGCACTGGTTAAAACCCTATTTGAGCCCTTGGATTTGGTTTCACATAAATTTCTGTCATTTAAAACAGCTCTGCTGTTAGCTCTGGCATCTGCAAAGAGAGTGAGGGATTTATCTGCCTTCTCTGTTGTTCCTTCCTGTCTCAGAATAGGGGCCGACGGCAGCTCAGTTGTGCTGCGTCCTAATCCTGCTTTTACACCGAACAGCATCACAAGCTCATTCAGGTCCAGAGTGATAACCCTGAACAGTGTCTATCCCCCTCCTCATAACTCTGAGGAGAAGGCCATGCCTCATCTTCTTTGTCTAGTGTGCGTGTTCTCATGTTGTGTGGTGTGCACGGCTACACAGCGCTACACCCAGCATCTGTTCGTGCATTACGGAGAGAACTCTGCAGGACAGCCAATGTCGGCTCAGCACTTTTCACACTGGTTATGTGAGGCTATTTCACACGCTTATACTTCCTCTGGACTACATCCTACAGAGAAGTTCAGAGTTCACTCCACCAGGGGGATTCCATCCTCCACAGCTCTGCACAGAGAATTGACTGTAGAGGAAATCTGCACGGCAGCCTTCTGGTCATCTCTGAGCTAATTTATTAGGTTTTACCAGCGGTCAAGTTTCAACATTCTCCATGTCTCATTCAGTCCTCGCAAAATTCTGACAAAATAATTATTGTTTCACTGTGCTTTTATATCGGTGAACTCTTTTGCTTGCAGACACAAGGTGAGATCAAAATTATCTCCCAGCCCCAGTTCATGACCTCTGTTATTATTGTCACTATGGCTGAATTCCATCAAGCCTCCCGGTAATCAAAAATCATTCCTTCTGCTGTTGCGGTCATTGCACGTAAGGTTTGTTGCGCTGCGCCACCATGCATGATTCAGCAGCTGATTGGTTTCCTTCTCCACCTGACGAGTTGTTGACCTGCTTTGCTCATTGTCAGGCTGTCACATGTTGTGACCTTGTAGTCACTATTCACAGCGACAGATCCAACATCTCAGCTTCTGGCCTAAACAGAGATTATTCTCCTCTCTGTCGCTCAGTGGCACAGGGCACTTCTGAGTGCGTAATTGCACATGCCGAGGGCTGGGCTTTTAAACTATTCTGGCCTAGCAGATGTTTGTACATGTGGTTCAAACAGACCCAGTGAGGCACAGACCACATTCTGCGTCACCTTTAACCAACTAGCTATAGCCTTAAATGGCGAAGCCTATACAAAATACGTTGGTTACAAACTGTAACCCCAGATTCTATGAGTATAGACACAGCCATACAAGGTCTGGGCCTCACTGGTTCCAAAATAGCTAAAGAAAAATTGCTATTTTACTCCTTTTCCACAACACAGTTCTTAGCCTGTTCCGGTTCCCGAACGGGATTTCAAACAGGTGATGCGTGTTTTTACCAATATAAAGAGGTTCCAGAGCACGAACTGTGGCTCAACTCGGGCACGGCAGAAAACATGGTTCTTCTGCGCGAACAGTGATGTCATCTGTGGGCGGGTCGAAGCTACAGACAACAGAAGCAACAAGCACAGCGGAGAAGACGAAGAATATACTGTATAAACATTATTTATATGTTTGCAAAAACACACTAAACACACATTGTTTAACTACTCATTTCCATTCGCGGATGCTGAACATATCCAAAAAAAACCATTGTAACTCCAAGTAAATCAAACTACCATTGTTCTTGTACGGAGTCGTGTTCTCCATTTCCGTTTTAGGTATAGGGTTTATGGGTGCTCTCTTTTTGTATTAGTAGGAACAGTGCAGGGACGCACTGCTGGTGGTGTAGGGGGTTAAAGCGTACGACCCATTTTCAGAGGCCTTAGTCCTCGACACGGCCTTCCCAGGTTCGAGTCCTGGCCCCAGCAACATTTGCCACGTCTTCCGCTCTCTCTTCATCCCCATTTCCTGTCTATCTACTGTTCAAACATACTGGGAAAAATAAAGGCCACTATTGCCGCAAAAGTATCTTTAACAAAAAGAAGGAACACTGCGTGCAGCTCTGCTGTCTCGCTTTCCCTCCGCGCAGTGTAACGCCCACTGCTGATGACTCCTGCTTGGTTCCCAAAACTGGTGAAAACACGAGTCGGTGCTCAACAAAACAACAACGTTCGAAGGCACGCGAACCGAACTGGTTCAAGAACACGAGTTTCTTCGGTGGAAAAACGCTATTTGGGAGTTTCAAAATGAGATGATTGCGGTCCACCAGCTCCCTGTACTCAGCTTCTTGTCCATCTCGGATACACCCAACAACTGCAGAATTATCTGAGTATTTCTGCAAATGACGAGTCTACCTTGTACTGGAAGCCTGAGGTGTACAGAGTGAAAAGGAATGGTGACCCACAATGAATCATGGGATACACCGGACCCATCCGTCAAATCTGGGGAAAAGAAGGACACATTTGTCGACCGTATCTAGAGGAGCGTTCGTATCTGGACAGCCTTCGTGGCATTGGTGTGATGTAATCAGTCTAAAAATGTGGCCTTTAAAAGATGCAGACACTGAATTTGGACACAGCCATTAAGACGCATTATTGCCATCTACTGTGTTGGAGTGTGGGCCAGATTATCTATTTTACCTAATTACGCTATATTCTTCTATATAATCCTGTTTCCTTTAAATATCTAATAAACGCCTTATTTATCTTTTAATGTTTATCCTATACCGTGTTCACCCTTGATATCTCCACACCATGTTTCCTTAGTTCTTGTTTTATTTTTTCTCTACTCACCCTTTATTTTTTCCATTGAATTATTATGTTTTACTGTTTCCAAGGCCATGCCACATTCACATCTACCTGTTGGATGCTTACCCACAAAATGCAAAGTTTTATCTAACCCTGCATGTCCTAACCATAACCTTGCAATAACAATTGTTCTTTTTGACTTTTTCGTTTCCATTTTCCCTAATGTCTTTGTATTTGAAACAAATGACGACCTTTAGTCCCCTCCTCCTAAAGCCATTCGGATTTTACTTGGTACGTAATCACAGATTTTATTTCAGAATTACTAAATGCCATTTCCATAATTGTAGCTTGTCTAAGACACTGTTTAGCTAGACGATCAGCCTCATCATTGCCCTCAATATACACTGCTCAAAAAAATAAATGGAACACTCAAATAACACATCCTAGATCTGAATGAATGAAATATTATCATTGAATACTTTGTTCTGTGCAAAGTTGAATGTGCTGACAACAAAATCACACAAAAATCATCAGTGGAAATCAAATTTATTAACCAATGGAGGCCTGGATTTGAAGTCACACACAAAATTAAAGTGGAAAAACACACTACAGGCTGATCCAACTTTGATATAATGTCCTTAAAACAAGTAAAAATGAGGCTCAGTATTGTGTGTGGCCTCCACGTGCCTGTATGACCTCCCTACAACGCCTGGGCATGCTCCTGATGAGACGGTGGATGGTCTCCTGAGGGATCTCCTCCCAGACCTGGACTAAAGCATCCCCCAACTCCTGGACAGTCTGTGGTGCAACGTGACGTTGGTGGATGGAGCGAGACATGATGTCCCAGATGTGCTCAATCGGATTCAGGTCTGGGGTACGGGCGGGCCAGTCCATAGCTTCAATGTCTTCATCTTGCAGGAACTGCTGACACACTCCAGCCACATGAGGTTTAGCATTGTCCTGCATTAGGAGGAACCCAGGGCCAACCGCACCAGCATATGGTCTCACAAGGGGTCTGAGGGTCTCATCTCGGTACCTAATGGCAGTCAGGCTACCTCTGGCGAGCACATGGAGGGCCATGTGGTCCTCCAAAGAAATGCCACCCCACACCATTATTGACCCACTGCCAAACTGGTCATGCTGAAAGATGTTGCAGGCAGCAGATCGCTCTCCACGGTGTCGCCAGACTCTGTCACGTCTGTCACATATGCTGGGTGTGAACCTGCTTTCATCTGTGAAGAGCACAGGGCACCAGTGGCGAATTTGCCAATCCTGGTGTTCTCTGGCCAATGCCAAGCGTCCTGCACGGTGTTGGGCTGTGAGCACAACCCCCATTTGTGGACGTCGGGGCCCTCATACCATCCTCATGGAGTCGGTTTCTAAACGTTTGTGCAGACACATGCACATTTGTGGCAGCTGGAGGTCATTTTGCAGGGCTCTGGCAGTGCTCCTCCTGTTCCTCCTTGCACAAAGGCGGAGGTAGCGGTCATGCTGCTGGGTTGTTGCCCTCCTACGGCCTCCTCCACGTCTCCTGGTGAACTGGCCTGTCTCCTGGTAGCGCCTCCAGGCTCTGGACACTACGCTGACAGACACAGCAAACCTTCTTACCACAGCTCGCATTGATGTGCCATCCTGGATGAGCTGCACTACCTGAGCCACTTGTGTGGGTTGTAGAGTCCGTCTCATGCTACCACGAGTGTGAAAGCACCACCAACATTCAAAAGTGACCAAAACATCAGCCAGAAAGCAGAGGTACTGAGAAGTGGTCTGTGGTCCCCACCTGCAGAACCACTCCTTTATTGAGTGTGTCTTGCTAATCGCCAAAGATTTCCCCCTGTTGTCTATTCCATTTGCACAACAGCATGTGAAATTGATTGTCAATCAGTGTTTCCTACTAAGTGGACATTTTGATTTCACAGAAGTTTGATTTACTTGGAGTTATATTGTGTTGTTTAAGTGTTCCCTTTATTTTTTTGAGCAGTGTATATAACACTTAAGTGATTCAGATCATCAAACACATTTAAATATTAGTCAAAGACAACACAAGTAAACACAAACATGGCCTACATGGCACAGCTCCGAGACCAAAAACCACTCCTGAGCAAAAACAATATTAAGGCTCGTCTCAATTTCTCCAGAAAACATCTTGATGATTCCTAGGACTTTTTGGAAAATACTCTGTGGACTGCCCCACCTTAACGTGGTGGAGGGGTTTGAGTGCTTGAACGATCCCAGAGGCTACGTCATCTGGGGCTTAAATGCCCCTGGTAGGGTCTCCCATGGCAAACAGGCTCTAGGTGACGGGTCAGACAAAGAGCGGTTCAAGAATCCTTCATGAGGACTAGTACATCGAGGCATGTGACGTCGCCCGGTACGGCGGGGCCGGGGTCCCACCCTGGAGCCAGGCCTGGGGCCGGGACTCGCCGGAGAGCGCCTGGTGGCCGGATTGCTCCTCGCGGGACCCGACCGGGCCAAGCCCGAACGAGAGACACAAGGCTATCCCCCAGTGGGCCCACCACTTGCAGAGGAACTGTGAGGGACCGGTGCAAAGAGGATTGGGTGGCGGACGAAGGTGGAGACCTCAGTGGCCCGATCCCCGGATGCTTAGGCTGGCTCTAGGGACATGGAATGTCACCTCACTGGGGGGGAAGGAGCCTGAGCTTGTGCGGGAGGTCGAGAGATATCGACCAGAAATAGTCCCGCTCACCTCCACGCACAGCGTGGGCTCTGGAACCCATCTCCTCGAGAGGGGCTGGACTCTCTTCTACTCTGGAGTGGCCCACGGGGAGAGGCGGCGGGCTGGGGTGGGTTTGCTTGTTGCCCCCCAGGTCAGCCGTCTCATGTCGGGGTTTACCCCCAGTGGATGAGAGGGTCGCATCCCTGCGCCTTCGGGTTGGGGACAGGTCTCTGACTGTCGTTTCAGCCTATGGGCCGAGCGGTAGTGCGGCGTACCCGGCCTTCTTGGTGTCCCTGTCGGGGGTGCTGGATAGTGCCCCTCCTGGGGACTCCATTATTCTGCTGGGGGACTTCAACGCCCACGTGGGAAACGACAGTGACACCTGGAGAGGCGTGATCGGGAGGAATGGCCTCCCCGATCTGAATCTGAGTGGTGCTTTGTTATTCGCCTCATGTTCTAGTCATGGATTGTCCAAAATGAACACCATGTTCAAACATAAGGGTGTCCATCAGTGCACTTGGCACCAGGACACCCTAGGCAGGAGGTCAATGATTGACTTTGTTGTCGTATCATCAGACCTTCGGCCGCATGTTTTGGACACTCGGGTGAAGACAGGGGCTGAGCTGTCCACTGATCACCACCTGGTGGTGAGTTGGATCCGCTGGAGGAGGAGAAAGCAGGACAGACTTCACAGGGCCAAGCGCATAGTGAGGGTCTGCTGGGAACGTCTGGCGGAGCCCGCGGCCAGGGATGTATTCAAGTCCCACCTCCGGGAGAGCTTTGACCACATGTTGGAGACATAGAGTCCGAGTGGAGCATGTTCTCTGCATCTATTGTCGATGCTGCTGCCCGTAGCTGCGGCCATAAGGTCTGCGGTGCCTGTCGCGGCGGCAATCCCAGAACCCAGTGGTGGACACCGGCAGTAAGGGATGCTGTCAAGCTGAAGTAGGAGTTCTATCGGCTGTGGCGTGCTTGTGTTACTCCTGAGGCGGCTGACGGGTACCGTGAGGCCAAGTGTACCGCGTCCCGGCTGTGGCAGAGGCAAAAAGTCGGGCCTGGGAGGAGTTCGGTGAGGCCATGGAGAAGGACTACCGGTTGGCCTCGAAGCGATTCTGGCAAACCGTCCGGCGCCTCGGGAGCGGGAAGCAGTGCTTCGCCAACACTGTTTATAGTGAGGCTGGGAGGCTGCTGACCTCGACTGAGGACATTATCGGGCGGTGGAAGGAGTACTTCAAGGATCTCCTCAATCCTGCCATCACGCATTCCCTGGTAGAAACAGAGGCTGGGGACTCGGGGTTGGACTCTTTCATCACCCAGGCTGAAGTCACTGAGGTGGTTAAAAAGCTCCGCGGTGGCAAGGCTTCGGGGGTGGATGAGATCCGCCCTGAGTGCGTCAAATCTCTGGCGCTGTCATGGTTGACACGCCTCTTCAACATTGCGTGGCGGTCAGGGACAGTGCCTCTGGACTAGCAGACTGGGGTGGTGGTCCCCTTCATAAGAAGGGTGACCGGAGGGTGTGTTCCAACTACAGGGGGATCACACTCCTCAGCCTCCCTGGCCTACGCCAGGGTATTGGAGAGGAGAGTCCGGCCGATAGTCGAACCTCGGCTTCAGGAGGAGCAGTGTGGTTTTCGTCCCGGCCGTGGAACACTGGACCAGCTCAATACCCTCTACAGGGTACTCGAGGGTTCATGGGAGTTTGCCCAACCGGTCTACATGTGTTTTGTGGACCTGGAGAAAGCATTCGACTGAGTCCCTTGTGATGCCCTGTGGGGGATGCTCCAGGAGTATGGAGTTGGGGGCCCTTTATTAGGGGCCATCCGGTCTCTGTACAAGCGGAGCAGGAGTTTGGTTCGCATGTTGGACTCCGGAAGGGCTGCCCTTTGTCATGGGTCCTGTTCATAACTTTTATGGACAGGATTTCTAGACGTAGCCAAGGGCCGGAGGGGGTCTGGTTTGGGGACCAGAGGATTTCGTCTCTTCTTTTTGCAGATGACGTGGTCCTGCTGGCCCCCTCTAGCCAAGACCTACAGCATGGGCTGGGGCGGTTCGCAGCCGAGTTTGAAGCGGCTGGTATGAGGATCAGCTCCTCCAAGTTCGAGGCCATGGTTCTCGACCGGAAAACGGTGGCTTGTCCTCTTCAGGTTGGAGGGGAGTTCCTGCCTCAAGTGGAGGAGTTTAAGTATCTCGGGGTCTTGTTAACGAGTGAAGGAATAATGAAGCGGGAGATCGACAGAAAGATCGGTGCGGCTGCCGGTAGCAGTAATGGGGGCGCTGTGCCGGTCCGTTGTGGTGAAGAGAGAGCTGAGCCGAAAAGCGAAGCTCTCGATTTACCGGTCGGTCTACGTTCCTACCCACACCTATGGCCATGAACTTTGGGTCATGACCGAAAGAACGAGATCCCGGATACAAGCGGCTGAAATGAGCTTCCTCCGTAGGGTGGCCGGGCACTCCCTTAGAGATAGGGTGAGGAGCTCGGCCATCCGGGAGGGGCTCGGAGTAGAGCTGCTGCTCCTCCACATCGAGAGGAGCCAGTTGAGGTGGCTCGGGCATCTATACCGGATGCCTCCTGGACGCCTTCCTCGGGAGGTGTTCCAGGCACGTCCCACCAGGAGGAGGCCCAGGGGACGGCCCAGGACACGCTGGATGGACTATGTCTCTCGGCTGGCCTGGGAATGCCTTGGGCTCCCCTCGGAGGAGCTGGAGGAGGTGTCTGGGGAGAGGGACGTCTGGACGTCTCTGCTGAGTCTCCTGCCCCCGCGACCCGGTCCCGGATAAGCGGAAGACGACGAGTACGAGTACGAGCTTCCACCTCCATCGCGCAGGGATCCATCTTCTAAACAGTCGACTAAATGAGTTCTTAAACTTCTATAACAATAATACAATTATTAATATAGAGATAAGATTAACTTTATCATCCCCCTAGGGGGAAATTAAATGGTTTCAGCGGCAGGACAGATTAAAGATGCACCTTTGGTAATATTAGGAAGGATAAATAAATAATAGAAGCAATAAATAAATAACCATGAATAAAAAGTGAACAAAATCACAAACAATATAGTACAGGATAATTTAAATATTTACAGATTGTAAAATGCTTTCAAAAAATACATTTGGAAAAACTCTAAAAAGATATATATACACATAAATGCAAACTCTAGATGACAGTACAATAATCTAATCACTAAACGTAGAAGGAAGATGAGGTGAAGAAGTACTTGCTGTATTGTACATGATGATGTCAGCAGTTTAAGCCTAATGGTCATCTCCAGCAGTCTGTGGAGAAGTTTGCTGGTTTGCTGTTATCTCCTCTAGCTTCTGATCAGCAGCAGGAACCAGCGCTGCTCATAATCCAGTCTGGTTCTGAAACCAGAGGGAACGACGCATTGATCTGCTTGGAACTGCCCGTTTTATTGGCACCGTGATCCTGGGACCAATCAACACTCCTTTATTCTCCTCCACCAGCTGTGCCAACAGCAGGTTCCACTTCTCTGTGCAGTTCATTTATCCACCCTTTTGCCTAGGTTTTGTTTTGGTCGTTCTGCCAAATCAAACCTCTTTATATAAGAAGACAATCGCATTAAATTGCTGTCTGGTGATATATACATATGTATTAATATCATAAATATGAAGTATTATTGAGGAAAATGACCAACATAGCGAGTAAACACAATAATAAGCCAATCAAAATAATGATGTGAAATAAGGTTCAAACATTTGATGCTGTATGACAATGAATATAATCTTACAAAGTTTTATCATCATAGTTAAAACATTTTGTAATCCAGTCACTTCTATCATCGGTTAATTTCTCTCCACTGCTTACTAGGAGGGCATTTATTCATTTGTTTTTGTAGTGTCTTTTAACAACCAATAACAGCTTTTAGAGGACAGTGCTACACCTAGCAATGGAGTCAACCACACCTGCTCTAAGATGTATTTCTGTCGTCTCCTTGCTCAGAACCAACAGAAAAAAATTCAACTGCAGTAGCCACTGTTCACCCAAAGAGGGTAGTACTAAGACGGTTTCAGGCCAAATATTGCAGGATAAGACAAGTTTACACAAAAATGTCAAAATTTGCACAGTAATATAAAGATAGCAGCATTGAGGCCCAATTTATACAGTTTGTCTGCAAAAAGCAGTTGTTATGCAGTTTAGCTACTCTAAGGAACTGATTAGATGTAACTGTTGTTTTGTATTTGTGAAAGAGAAACATTCTACATTTACGAAACACCACAGTTACAATGCACAAATATTTGTGCACCATTTCCTTTGAATCAACTGGAGCAAAACTGTGAATGTAAGAGGTTTTTGATGTGTGATTCACAGACTACAAAGCTGAAACTGTTTTTTTGTAATTGTAAAAGACAAAAAGAAAATCTACAATTACAAAACTCCTATAGCCAATCGTTTCTCTCTGTGACTTCAAATTCATAGTGCTCACAAATCACTGTGCTCCAGATTTACCTCCATACAAGACTCCTAACAAATCCGAATTGTTTTAGTTCCTAATGGTTCTGATAAGTTATTGGGCCATAATGTGAGAAGATTTGATGATCAGATTTGTGCTTTATGGGCTATGTTATTGAGGGCACCATTCATACAAGAACCCCCATTGTTTTCTATGCTGGTTACAGAAGCTTGACAGTGATACCGAACAGAATAATACTTTAAAAAATACGTCAAGATCAACAGTTTAATGGCAGCTGTAGTTCGATGTCCTTTATTTGTTGATGGAGCTTGTTGGTAATAAATGTATTTCTAAAATAAATACATTTTTTGTTTGTGCAATATGTGCTTAGTTATTCCATGTGCATTTTTCATTCACCTTTGACTAAATTGCATTTGCATTTTATTTGGCAAATCGTTTTATGTGAAAATATCAACAAATTTCCATTAAATTTCAGTGAGTAAATCCCACCCCAAGAACGTACAGAGCTTCCAGCAAATCACCTGGACAAAGTGTGTCATTGGAAATTAAAACTCAGAGATGAGCAGCGATGAAACAGTGACTGCAGATCTATCCAACAGCACAATTATTTCAAATAAACGAAATTATAGTGTAACAAAACGCGGCGGTTTTCGGGTTATTCAGTTTTCCACCAAGAGAAAAGCACACACATGTAAACGCCCCGACACTTCAACATTATTTGAAATTATGAAACCACTGAAATATGATCATCCTGGTGTATTTATATACTTGTACGTGATTAAATACCTTTGCGTCATACTCTCTCTTGTTGCCTTCGTATGATGTAAAACGATTCAAACGTAGGCAAAAGTTCTTCAACCGAAATAACCGAAACATGACCTTTATACACCAGGCTTTGATAACTACAACCATCTGAGAATTTTTTTCTAAATAAAAGACTTGTATTAAAAATGGGAACTAGAGTATTTGTGTTGACAGTATTCCACCAGTCCCTTAAGGCGGTATTAAGGTGTCGACAAACCAGAAGGTCCGGAAGTGCGGAAATTCATTTTCGGTAAGAAGACGGTGGAATCTGCTGGTTTGTTGGTGAGGTAACACGCTTTTTTTATTTGACATTATTAACAGATATTGTTAGCTAAAGATACGTAAACTCTTTTATTTTAAAGTCATAAATATTTCAACTACGCGTTGTGTCCAAAACTATTTAGTCTACTAACATTTCGCAATACTTAAAACTGGCAATACACACTAAACAGCTAAGAAGCTGAAAAATAATACCGTTTCAATCTAAAAAAGCTAATATCTGATGGTTTAGTTACATAAAAAACAAGTTATGAAAAGAATAAAAGCGCAAAGTCTGAAGCGTTTCAACGTTTCCATAGACAGGAAACGAAAACTAGAATGGCGTTTTTGATCGCCTTGTTTGTTGCGTTGCATTAATCTCCCCATTCATTATCCGCAATTGAGTTTATTACTACAAACAATTTGTTTAATAAAATAGTTCTTCCAACATTATATTAATAAACGTAGACACATTAAGAGTACCTAAATCTGAGTTTAATTTAATTTTACCTAGTTTTTCTTCAACCCTTAATGTTCCGTTTTTAAAGATACTTTTAAAAACCTGGGCACTTGGAAGCAAGGCAATACAGAAACGAAAACAATGCTACATTTAATTCTGAATTTTGAAAGACACAGCAGAATATATCTTTTTACAACTCATTAGGTAAAAGTGAAATTGTTTACTTGAAATAATTTTTAGCATTATTTATTTTTCTCATTCGTATTAGTTCACAAATGTGCAGAAATACTAATGACAAATTTACAAAAATATCTCTAAAGTTGAATTTTTCTTTATCTTTTTTAAAACATTGTATTAGAGCAAAAGTCCACAGTCAAAGTTTGGGGGTATAATTGAACAGAATTAGAAGGTCAACTAGTTTCAGGGTATAATAAATGACCTCTTTGTTGCTCCAGTGTTTTGGGGAGAATTAAGCCACATTTAAGGTTTTGTTTTTGACTTTTTTGTTGTCTTTTAATAAAGTCATTGTTGTCAGCAAGCAGTTTACATGTGTATCAGGAGTTTAAAGAATATTTATTTGATTTTGTCTAGGTTGACAGAAAGGCTCAATGGAGGAGCCTCAACTGTAAGTACCATTTTCCTCTTAAACTCCGTGCTTTATAAACTGATGTGTAATATAGCAAATGAAAATCCCTCAGTGTTGGTTGTATTATTTTAGTTGTAAGTCACATGAATAGTTTGAGTTTTTGGTGAGTCTGAGTCAGTCTGAAAGTGTTGCACCACTACAAGTCCAGAAATGCAGCAGGAGCTGTTTTTAGAACCATTGTGTCTCCTAGCGTTTTTCCACAGAAAGAAATCTCGTTCTTGAACCGGTTTGGTTTGAGTGCCGTCGATCTTTGGCGTTTTGTTGAGCACCGCCGCGCATTTGTGTGACACAAAAAACTGAATTTTGGAACTAAAATTTAATTATAGAACTGCAAGTGAAAGTAGTCGAACTGAATTTTCAATACCATCAAAGCAATTTTCAAAGCAAATAAATTCAGTTTCAAAGCAAACAAATTCTGTTTCAAACCATTAAATTCAGTTTCAGTTTAGTGAAATTCATTTTCAAACCAATGCATTTAATTTAAAATTAGGTAAATACAGATTTATTCTGAGCAATTCAAATTCTGTTTCTGATGGCACAAGTTTCTTCCCATACGTTTCCACCAGTTTCATCCACAGTGGGTTTTACACAGTGTGGTAGTGAGACAGCGGAACTTGCTGAGCTGCGCGCAATGTTCCTTTTATAATACAAAAACAGAGCATCGATGAACTACAATTAATATGAAAAAGGAGGACACTCCATGCAAGAACAATGGTATGAACAATGTTTTCATTTGCATATGTTCGGCATCCAAGAGTGAAACTGAAACGAGTACCTTTACAATGCGTGTTGAGTGTTTTTGTAAACATATAAATAATGTTTATACGGTACGTTCTATGTCTTCGCCGCCATATTTTTTGCTTCTGTTTTTTGCAGCTTCGACCCTCCCATGGATGACGTTGCTCTCCGCACAAAAGAACCACGTTTTCTGCCGTCCACGAGTTGAACCAGAGTTCGTGCTCTGGAACCTCTTTTAGTTGATGGAAACATGCGTCACCGTTTCGAAATCACGTTCGGGAACCAGAACGGGCTCCTTACCCCATTGTTGGAAAATCATCTCCCAGGGCATCAGTTTTAAAGACCTTCTGCATGAAAGACACCGCTCTTCTGCTGAGCTTCGACCCTCCTCCACCCCTTCTCCACCATGGGCTCCCAACTCCTTCCATACCAAGGCCTACGCCACCACCAGGATCGGATCCCAGGGGGGAAGACGTACCTAATCATAATCCTAAGATGTTTATTCAAAGCTACTTCATCCTCGGCGTTTACGTCTTCCTCAGGGGTCCGAGCGCCAAAGAAATAATCTTTCATTAATAAATTCTTTAACCGTCTTCTTGTTGTTTCTCCATTATGTGAGTCTTTCCAGGTTGAAATTGTGTTTTACCCCAATGAAGTGCCTTGACCCAGGGGCAAATCGACATGTGGCAAGAGAAAGCTGGAATTGAACCCACATCCCTCAGATTCTCACTGAGCCACAGTCGCCTCAACATGTATATTGTACAATATATTTATTCTGCGTCTATAACCGCTTACTCCAATCTCCAGCTGTAATTGGACGAGAGGCAGGGTAGACGGTGTTAGACAGTCCATCAAAGGGTCACACAGAGACTCACAGGACAACTAATGTGCCAGCATGCACTCATTTACACTTGAGGGCAATTCAAAGTGTCCATTTAACCTAACATGTACATGTTGGGAAGAAGCTGGAGTACCCGGGGAGAACCTACACATGCACTGGGAGAGCATGAAAATTCCATACAGGTTACAGGAAGACGCCATGCTGGGATTCAAGACATTATTGCTGCAATGCGAACAACGGCACCACTGTGCAGTCCCCTGTACAATATAATTTAAGATAAAAATCTCCTATCTGACGCACCTGCAAGATTCTGAAAATTGGCATTTCAAGATGTTAAATACTCTTCAATTGGTGGAATTAAAGAAGAGGTTGTGTAATTTCTAGGGGATAGCAAACTACTTGTCTAAACTAGAATATGATCATATAAGGGCTCTGTTTCCACTGATGCGGATGGAAGACGAGATAAATGCTAAAGAAAGAGGACCTGAAGCTGGAGGGACAAACATCAGTATTAAGAGGAAGAAGGCCGACCTACGTTTCAACTCATCGCTGTAGAACATAATCATTAGTGGTGCAATGCAAGGCAAGAATTAAAGGTTTTGCATGATGAAGATTGAGAGGAAAATTGTTAAATGTACAGGGCAGACCCAGAAGGAGCCTAGAAGACATTAGTTATTTGACTGTGTTATATGTAACAGTTTTTTTTTTGTATCTCAGATTGACATTTCATTGTTTGCTACACTGCAATGGAATAATAGGTAGGCTACATATATCCGAACTACATTAAATAAAAAGTTGGTTTTTTTTCTTCAAAAATTCCTGATGTCTGTGATGTGCTTCAGATGCAGAGTATCTGACACCAGAGAGTCTGTCTAAATATAGAGGCCAAAACTTCAGCTTACCTTGTCCAGTTGAGGCCATACTGACCATAGTATCCGTGGAGGACACAGAGTACAGGGACCGCCATGCAGAGGTGAACGGATGGGGAAAGTTTTATCTTCCCACCACAGTGAAGATGAAGGTTTTCGGTTATGTGAAGGGAACTCCGTACCCATGTGACCAGCTTGTCTTGATGACATGTGAGGACAAAAAGGTGTACGGCTATGACGGAGACGAGCTGCATCTGGTGGCCTCCAGCCTGAAACAGATGTTGGCCGAGGGAATAGCATATCCTGCATTCAAGAGCTATTACCATGGAGAGGCCTTCAAAGACATGGTGAGTCATTGACTGTGGATGTGTGAAGATTTATTCTGATGATCAGTCTGGGAGAGCCAACAGTACGTTTCTGGTGTTTTCTGTTATGGTTAGACCAAAGAGGACTGGGAGAAGGTGAAGCAGGGCCCTGTTGGGAAGAGGTTGGATGAAGAGCATCATAAACTGGTGGCTTCTCACAAATCAGCCCTCCTGGAGAATATCAGAAAAAGCAGACTAAAGCAGAGGTGGGTGTCCTATTAGGTTGGGATTTAAAATGTTATAATGTAAAATAAAATTCATGCATTTATAAGAAAACATTTATTTTTAACTTGAACTGTCTTAGTTTATAAGTTAGCTTAAGATGTGCAAGCTCTGTGTGTTGCACCTATAAATATGACTGACAGTTTAGACCCAATGAAACTGAAGTAGATGGCACTGGATCTCCTACAGACACTAACTTCTGTTTGCAGTTGGATTCATGAATAACAGTGGACAACCTAATAGGGCTGTGTTAAACCTGCTGAGTGACGGCCAGCATAGTAATCATTCTCTGTTCTCCTCCCTGCAGGTGTCATCAGCAGTACGGCAGCTCCCTCACCGACAGCAACCTGACTCAGTTGCAGAGAGGTGGAACGTGATCATGCTTTGCTCTGAAATCATGCTTTGCTCTGAAATCATGTTTTGCTCTGTGATCATGTTTTGCTATGAAAAGCAGAATGATTTCTTGTCTAAATCAGTTTCCACTTTGGGAACCACTGCATAACATCCAATGATCATATACATTTGCATCCATTTTCCTTTGTTAAAAGACAAGACAGGTAAGATGGGGTTGATACCTAAAATGATTTGTAAATAAATAAATACCTGACCGAGAGAATAGGTACACAGGCACATCCAGTTAACTTTAGTATAGAGTGTATAGTGATGAGTAAGGGAGCCAGAGTTGGAAATGAATCTCAGCAAATTCATATTAAGCTCATCATCATAGTCAATAACACGTAAAAACTTCTTTCCACCAAAAGAAAGGCCAGACCTGTTTAAGAATATCCCAATTGCTGTTTACAGTTAAAAAAAAAAGAAAAAAGGCAACCCTATTTGTGTAAGACAATCCCAATAAAAGTTGCATTTTTCTTAAAAAGTACCAAACATGTTCCTTAAAAGTCAAGCGATCATGGATTAATAAATAAAATCAGATATTTAGCAGTAGATACAAACTCAGTTTGTTGATAATTTCTCGTTTTTCAGAAATTGGCGATCTTGCAGATTGTAAAAAAAAACACCATGCATTTACCTTTATCTGCATTTAGGATAAGCTGCAAACTACAAGTTGTATTCTATTGAATAATAATGGACCCTGCAAAGAATCTTGAGGGACATTCTTTTTAACATGTACAAACTCTTGATTTATATATACAAACAACAAAGACAGGAACAAAACGGCTCAAAGTGCTCAGGATTTTTTAACCCCTGGAGCAAAACATGATCACGTTCCGATACGTTGAATCAACTACAAACTAATTAGACTGAATGAGTTTAAAAGGTGTTTATGTACATTTTATTTCCTTGTTTTTAGTAATGTAACCATGCTTCTGTATGCTCGGCCAGGTCTCTCCTGTGGAAAAGATGTTATATATATGGGATTAACCTGTTTAAATAAAGGTTAAATAAAATGAATCACAGATTAACTAATGCTGATGTTGGAAAAACTGTAATAAAGCAACATGTGAGAGGTTGACAATTAGCCTTTCCAGTTAAAACTCACACTGTGAAGTACTTAACATTTTAACAAATTATCTTTTTATGAAGATCTAATCTTCGACATTAAAATGTTGGAACTTGTCAACAATCTTTCTTTAGTTTCCTTTCCCAGCTTAATGTTCCTCAACATTACTGGTCTGCATTATTGTCCCAGATTTTCAATGTGCTTCTGCTTCATTAGTATTAGTTCTGTGAACATTGATTCATAATATTAATTATGCAGTTGACAGGCCAACAGTTGTTCAAAGACCAGTGCAATTATTTTATTTTAATGCCACAGACGCCTTCCAGATCAGCAAATGCCGCCATTATTCAGCCGGTCCAGATAAAAATATCTGAATCTACTTCTGGCCCAGAAATGTGTAAAGATGAAACATTCTATCTTCATATCAGAGTATTAGATAGTATTAGAAAAAGTTGTATTTCACTTTTAATGCTTGTTGTTGTGAGACATGATTGGTGTGAGAGGAGGAGCCGAGTTTCACAGCATAGTTCCCTGTATATCCTCCTGTTTAAGACCTCGTGCTGTTCCAGCCACATAATGACTTGGATTGACTCCTCACACCCACCTCACATCCTTCTGTGACCCCAAGCATTGCCATTGTAATGTAGAGTCAATATGAAGACACCGATCCATTTATGAAAGTGAGAAATCTTAGTTTGAGGACTGATGCTGCTTTAATGATAGATAATGCACACAGTAAATGGTGAATCCGACTGCATGAAAACCTAACACAGATGTTTTAGTTGACTGTAAGAAGTAGATGCTAAACAAGGTGACCTCTGACAGAATGTAAATACACTCCAGCATTAAGTAGGCCTGGCTGTTAACCCGGCTCCTAACCAGGCTAGCTACCTAGAATAAGTCACCATGGTAACTGATGTTTGTTTTTGTGAAATAGATTTACGGATAGGATAGGTTGAGCCATGATATCATGGAAATACTGGCTTAATCCCTTCTTAGTTTTAGTGAAATAGACTCCAGACACAGAGAATTGGTTCAGCGTGGCGGTGGTGGTGTAGGGGTTAGGCGTGTGACCATATACAGAGGCTGTCCTGGTTTTGAGTCCCAGACCTCGTGACCTTTGCCGAATGTCTGCCCCTCTTTCCTGTCTGCCTACTGTCAAAAAATGAAAAATAAAGGCCTCTATTACTCAAAAAATATCTAAAAAGAAAGAATTCCTTCACCCAACAAAGCTAAATTGCCAATAAAGACTGACTTAGGTTGTAATTATTATGATTATATTATGTAATTTAATAATTCGGTCTGTTAAGTGTTGCCCTGTGAATACCAGCTCAATATGGCGGTGGTATTAGGACAACAAAGAAAAGGGTGAAACGAGCTGTGGCATTACTGAACAGCAAAACTCTGCACATACATGGAATAAAGTCACACAATTTCTTCAAATACAAGAATTTATTAACAAACCTTTACTATTCTAGAACAATCCAACCAAAACTACTGAGCAAAATGAAAATAAGAAATAAACGAACTATATGCACATGAAGGACCAAGGATTGATTAAAATGATTACAAACCATGACCAATAGAATAATGCAACCAGTCATTACTCTAATCTAAAATAGGAAAATAATCAGTTATCTGCCGTAACAGTAATATTAGATGGCGATTTCAGTGCATCTGTAGTGCTCAGCATGATGCTACCACAGTCTCCTTATGTGGCCAAATAGCTCTATCGTTGTCTGATCTAATAAATCTTCAGAGGACCTTTGTCTTGTCCATATTGGCAGCTGCAAATTTCAGTTGAACGTAAAGGTGTCGATTTTGGAGCAGGGCCTATTTCTTGATCGTACCCTCTTGTTTCATGTTAATGTTCTCATCATGGGTGAAGAGGTGGAGGTGATGGAGGAGTAGTAATACCTCAGTGTTCACCTGGACAACAGACTGGTGTGGAGATGCAACTTTGAAGCCGCCTACAAGACAAGACAGAGCAGACTGTACTTCTTGAGGAAGCTTAGGACCTTTAGTGTTTGCAGCAAGATGCTGCATGTCTTCTCCGAGTCTGTTGCGGAGAGTGTGATCTTTTCATTCCATCATCTGCTGGGATAGCAGCATTAGAGCCAGGGACTTAGAAAAAGTTCATCAAGCTAATAAAGAAGGCTGGCTCTGTTCTGGAGGCTCCTTTGGAACCTGTGGAGATCTTTGTGCAAAGATGGATTCTTCATAAAATGAAGAACATGATGGAGAACCCTGAGCATCCTCTTCATCACAATGTTGTACAACAACTGTTTCTTCAATCAGAGGCTTCTTCAGATCTGCTGCAAGACAGACCGCTACAGGAGATCCTTCCTGCCCACAGCCAGCATCTACAACAGCTCTTTAAGGAAACCTGTTTAGTATGAACTACAACGTTTAATTTCCCTTTGGGATTAATAAAGTATTTTTGAATTGAATGTAAAAGTGGCTTCCCTGTGTACACTGGTGTTACCACAGTTTCCAGGTCATGACAGGCTCGAGCCGAAGGGTTACAGGGTTGTTTCCAAACATCCTAACCAATTTCCTTTCATGTGAGGATAGTTTGGGTCTTCCCTTAAAGCTTGGCAACACATCAGATAAAAATTTACTGAAGTACAATCTTTGAATCTGCAGTAGTTTAGAAATGACCCTGGAAGACTTTTACAACTTGTGTAAATCTACAACTCTCCTTTTTAAATCTTCCCTGAATTACAGAAACGTACCTAATGTTCTGAACATTGGTCAGTCTATGGGGCGCTGTTAAACAAATCCCAGACGGATTTCATTGGCGACAAGCAGACATTATGGGTAGGAAGAAATTAATAGGTCTTCACAAGTTGTCATTCTTGAATCATGAGCCCTAAATGTAAAAGCTTTCTTTGATCCTGTGGGTATAATCGTGACCCCATGTTGATTTGAAAAAATATTCTGATAAACTTGTTCAATAATTCTTGCTTTTAAACATCATTACAGTTGTTAGAATCATTCAACCCTGGATTCTGAACAGTTCATAATGAAATCATTAGAAGCCCAAGATTAACATCATATTTATGATGACTGTACCACAAAATTAATACACCATTTTGTTTTTCCACTATGTGTTTTACCTTGTGCTGTATTGTCCTTTAAATAGTTTAACAAAGCAGCTTATGCCGTGCTTTTTGTTTTTTGTACAGCTGCCACACCTTGCTCAACTTTGACCAAATACTTCCTGTTGTGCTAAAGCTTTCATGGTTCTTGCTAATTATGGGTTGGTTGTACAATCACAGAGTTGAGTTTGAGTTAACGTCACACAAAGAAAACCAAGTTAGTTGAGTCAAGGGGAAGGGCTTGGTGTTTCTGTCAGTTTCATTTCCTGAAAGCTACAATGGTGAGTGACAACCTTTATGTTATCTTTGTCGTTACCTTTAGGTTTATCTACAGTATATCTTTGTTGGCTTTAATATATTTCTAATTGTTGTAATCATCAGTAAAATGTGCACTTTTATAATGAATTATGTTTCATATTTACAGACTGCTGAGCAGAACAGGTAAGTCAGTTAGTTTATAGAAACATAACAGATTATGTTGATCCCTGAAATTTAATTTTCCTTAAATATATTCTTTTTATTGTTAATTTAGAGAAGAATATCTGAACGTCAGTCAGTTCAGAAGAAATGCTTTTCTGCTTATTAGTAAAATGTTTGAAATGACTACTCGCACTCAAGAAGACACTTCTGAATTGTTGGATGAGGTGTGTATGATTGTAATCTAATGCTTCACACTTTCATTCACTTCATGGTTCTTATGCTTGTAGAAAAACATCTCTTTGTGTATGTTTTTACTTTCTAGATTCTACATAGCATCTTCTTTTTAGGGGAGATTAATAAACCAGCATTTTCTCCCAGAGAACTTTTGGATGATGATGAAGACTTACTTGATTACTTAATGGAAGCCCATCCGGAGCCTTTCAGACTTTATTCCTCTCAGCTACCTAGACGGAGTCCCTTTTCATGTGTGCTGGACATGGTGAGATATTTTTATTTGGTAAATTCCTACATACAGTGCCTTGCCAAAGAATTCACACCTCTAAACTTTTTCACATTGCATTTGTACTCAGACCCCTTGACTTTGATACTCAAAGTCCAATGCAATCAACTGTTTCAAAATTGACCCAATCAGTGCAGTGATTGCCTGTGTGTAATTTAAAGTATGATGATGGCTTAGAAATGCAGCTTTTGCTTTTCATTAGTTTTGTTTTATCTTAGGTTGTTTACCTGGAGGGACAAGAGAATGAAGCTGCAATAAGAACGAAACTGCAAAAAATAACCTGCGAGTTGATGACAAATGCTACTAAAAAAGTGTTGTTCTCCTCCATGCTCTGTGTCTCTCGTGCCAACAAGACAGATTCAGCAAGGCACTATGGAGTCTCCATGTCCACCACTGGTCGTCCTGCTGGCCAAATCCTGGTTGCTGCCTCCTGCTTTCACTTCTGGCATACATATGTAGCTAATGCAGTGATAAGCTACTGTCCTGGAAAAAATAGGAAGGCATACTTTAATGGAACCTTCCAGCTTCCTGCGGATGTATGGTGTAATGCCTTTAACCTCAGAACAGGGAAATCAATGAATCCTTGCAAATCATGCAGTAATATGTTTGGCTTGGACACGACTGAAACAAAGTTGTGGGCCTATGGCAACTGTGCTGAAGTTGAAAGTTTGAGCAAATTGCTTGGGGAGGAAGAAGTTGAAAGGAGAGTACAAAATAATGAAATTTGGACAGAACAAAATTGGAATAGGGCTATAGACGCTGTTTTACATCATCTTAGGACTGAACTGATTAACGTTGGTTTTGCGTGGGATAACAATGTCTACACTGCACAAAGAGCAAGACCTGAAAATTGAGATCATGTTGAAGGGCTGAGATTAAAAATGGTTCAACTGTAAAGTTATAAGAATCTCTGAGATATGTGTGAACAGTTGGGAATAGAAAATTTGTTAATTTTTTTTTTGCAAAATGTGTAACATAAAACAAAACATAAAAAATTCTAATTGAGGTTAAAATTTATCATGCACTCCATGTTTAGCCTTACTTTATGACAAATCACTTCAAAAGCCTGTGCATATCCATGCTTGTATGATGACTTTGCCTTTTTTGAACTGTTAGCACTTAGTCACAGCAGAAGGCCACGCTCCCTGCCTGTTCTCTCAGGTCAGCTGGTCCTGTGTGAGCCTAAACCAAGCATAAATCCAACTGTCACACTGCCTTCAGTGTTGCTCCCAAAATGTAGAATAATTTGCATTCAGACACATCTATTTTTGTCTTCTCCTTGACCTTTGACCACTTTGAGATGATGACTTTGTTTTTAGTTAATTGTTAGTAAATGTGTCCTTAGTGTAAGGCTGTTTTTCAGCAAAATCAAGTTTGGGTTTCTCTGCTTTTACTTGTATTTCTGCCTCATGTCTCCTTTTTATTTTTGTCCTTTTATTTATTCTAGTGTACGGCACTTTGGGACAGTGTGGTTGTTTGAAGAGCTTCATAAATAAAGTTAAAGAAAGGGCTTTGTTGGATAGTAGTAACAGTATATATATGGCAAATTAATGTGTGTTATATATCAAACATCCAATAAACTTTTTACAATTTAGTTGTTTGATCTCATAATCAATGCCGTTACATTTCTTTCTTCATTTTTCTGTTGTTTGTTATAATCTAAATTGGATATACAAAGTCTTCACATCCGTGTTAAAACTCCAGGATATTTTGGATGAAAATGAAACGATAAATGATTTCAAAACTATTTCCACCTTTTAATGTGACATACATCCTGAACAATTCAACAAAAAAATTATGCATTTTAGAGGGAATACTATAAGGCGGAAAAGAAGAAAATATCAGATCTCAGTTGAAAAGAAAATCCTGCTGATCCTGACCAGGGCCCTGTTAACCTCTTGGACATTCTGAGGTGCAACCTGGTGGCATCAGATGGATCTAAATATGATGTCCCAGAAATGTTCTATTGGATTTTGGTCAGAGGACCACGGAGGCTAGTCAATAGTTTTAATTCCTTCATCCTCCAGGAACTGCCTGCATACTCGTGAAACATGAAGCTGGGCATTATCAGACACCATGAAAAACCCAGGACCCACTGCACCAGCAAGGGTCTAACAATGAATCTAAGGATTTCATCTCGTCAGGGTGCCATCATTTATCCTGTACAGGTCTGTGCATCCCTCCACAGATATGCCTCACCAGACCAACACTGACCCACCACCAAACTCACCCACTCACTCTAATCTGTGGAGAGACCAGGGCGCCAGTGCCGAACCTGTAAATTCCTGTGTGACTTTCTGGTGTAAAAAATGAAGTTGTCTCATCTTTTACATTACAAAAACCTGATATTTTGGTGGTACAGTAAAGCCAAATGCTGTCCCTCCCCTCCCCGTTCTGCAGGTGTGGCACACAGTTTTGTTGCAACACTGACAGCAAATTAGAGAAAAGTGACTAAAAATAAATATTTTAAAGGGTTTTATTTTGAAATTCCTCATCAGTTGTTGGTGAATATTGGTAAGCAACACGTAGAGGCGTTCTTTCGCCCTGAAGTGAAGGTAGTCACTGGAAACAAAAAGTTGTTTTTCGACATTAACCAACTCCAGCTGATAAAGCATTTTGCTTTTACGTTAAAATGTATGAGGGACCAAAAATGACAAAATGAAAAATAAATATGTAAATAAATAAATACACATATAAATGTATAATAAATAAATAAATACACATATAAATGTATAAGTAAATAAATAAATATAAGAAGAAAGAAATACACATATAAATATATAAATGCATAAATGAATAAATATAAAAATAAATAAATACACATATAAATGTATAAATGCATAAATGAATAAATAAATATGTTTTGGTCATGAAAAAGACTAATTCTATATTTTTTTTTGCTTGCATTTGTCTATCTATTTATTCATTTATTTTCTCCTTTTTGTGTATTTATACATTTATGTATTTATTCATTCATTTATTTATACCTTTTTTCATTTTTACATTTATTTATTCATACATGTGTACTGGACATGGTAAGATATTAGTTTGCCTTAGATGTTAATAACACATGATTTAACTGTGTTAAATTTTATTTACACGATAGTAATCAACCTCGAGCGAATCCAACATAATGTTAATAATCATAAACTTAATATTAACTAGATTCCAGCACAGAAGTTCAACCTTCTAGCGTATGATTCAAGTTTATGTAAAAAAATCTAAGGTATTTATTTGTCCTTTTTAATTCCATCTAAATTGTGCTGTGTACCAGTACTTCTGGCAGCAAACATACCCTCAGCATGATGCTGCCACCACCATGTTTGACAGCTGATAAAACCTCACCCTGACTCATCCAAACACATCATGTCTTTGTAGCCAAATAGCTCAATCTTTGTCTCCTCTGACCGTAAATCTTTTCTTCAGAGGGCATCTGGTTTCTAGATGTGGGCAGGTGCAAATTCCAGCTGATCTTAGAGAGGCCCATTTTGAAGCAGGTGTATCTGTCCAGGAATGTTCAGAAAGTAAACACAGATGAAGACCAAAACCGAGACGTATAATGATCGTGACAAACGCTGGTTTTAGAATAGATCAGGCAGGATAACATACAACTTTGGGGATGGCCTGACCTCAACCCTACTGGACTATACTAAAAAAAACAAACATTTTGTCAAGAGTGGTAAAACAGCTTGTTGATTTACAACAAATGATACGCAAATATTATATTATCACTCAACGTTGAAAACAATGCTTTATAATAATTCAATCCCCCAAATAAATGTTATTCATGCTTGTGGTGAGTGTATGTAAACCTTTGACCAGGCCTGTGTGTTTATGTACTGTTATATCTGTAATAGAGATATTGAGGCGGGATATGCTGAGGAAGATTATATTACATTATTGTGCTGTAATAATATATATTTTTCAGGTTGTAAATACAACTGTACTCGTGTAAATGTACTCAGTCCATTGATTATTACAATTGCTTCCAGGTTGTCCTGCAGAAGAGTCCTGAAAATGAAAACCAGATAAAACAAACTTTGAGGGATCTAGTCAAAAGTCTGAAACCAGGGTTTCTGGTCTCCTCCACCATCTGCGTATCTAAGTCCAACAAATCAAGCAATCAGTATGGAGTTTCCATGTCCACCAGTGGTTGCAATGCTGGCAGAATTGTGATCGCTGCCTCCTGTTTGAGCTCATACTGGGATGAATATGTAGCTGGTGCAGTGATGACCTACTATCCTGAGAAGACGAGGAAGAATTATTTTGATGGAACCATCAAACTACCAGAAGACGTCACATGCATAGCATATAGCATCAACTCTGGGTCTGAAATGAAGCCTTGCCAATCATGTGAAAATCAATTTGGCTTGTACACAACTTGTCAGAAAGAGTGGCCCTACGGTCACTGTGCTGAAGTTGAGAGTCTGAGCAACTTGTTTGAAAATGACAAAGAGGTTAAGGAGAAATCTAAACCAACATCTGAGACATGCACACCAGAGAACAGAGAGAAGGTCAGAAATTATACTCTACAGGAGCTCAAAAAAATACTGAAAATGATCAAGTTCAACACATGGAACGGTGAATTTTACAGAGCATCAATATAACTGTCTCGCAGAGAGGGCTGACGCTGTACAATGACTGTCTTTAGCTGTGCTGTGCTTCCTATATCTGTTTGTATGTTTATATTCAAATAAGCTTTACTATACGCTTGCATCATAAGTGTCCCTCTCACTGTCATCAAAAAGTCAACTTAGCTGTTATTTCATATTGTACTGTTAATGATGTTATTTCATCTTGTACTGTTAATGTCCTATTAAAATTTGCTGATGTTACAAAAAAATTCTTGATAATTTCAGTTTAATTCTTGCTAATATTTATGAGACGAATACTTATTTTTCCTGGTGACAAAAGGTAAACAGACTTGCCACTAGGTGGCAGTAGAATCCTACTGAGTGATATTATCCTGCAAACAGGATCTTTTAAAACCCTGGTTAGTTTCTCCAGGATGTCAGAGGGTGTTGTTTCATGAAGGAAGGCAAACATAAACAAATTCACAAAAACTCCTATTTACTTCATCAGCAACAAACTACCACATGGACAAGTTCCCGGATCAAGATCTCCTGCACATTCAGTATCATTGTTTTACAATAAACTGGCCAGACTTTCCTCTGGTCTTCTGAGAGCATTTGTGCATTTAAACAAAGTCGTGACAGTGTGGATTTAGATGTAGTTTTAAACAAAAAGTGCAAACTGGAATCATTTACATTTTACAGATTATTTGCAGGTTAATTCTAGTATAAAGATGTAAAAACTGACCCAATTCATCTTATGGTTCTACTGAACTTTTCAACAATAACTTCCCAAAACTATGCGAAAAGGACTTTAAAAGAGGACCGTTTTTATAAAGACAATATGGCTCTCAGCCCAGGGTGGCAAAGCCTTGGGTAAGGCACAAGCACTAAGGTTTTCTGCCAGTTGTTCCCAGAACAAGTTTTCTATTGCTTACTTGCATGTCCAGTCAATGGGGGAATTGGGCACAAGACCTTCCTTCCAAACAGATCGGAATGGTTTTAGTTCCCAATGGTCCTGGTAGGTTATTGGTCCATATTATGAGACAAATGAACTGATTCGTGCTTTATGGGCTATTGTAAGGAGTGTTTGAGTTTGGTGTAAAGGATGGGGGCACAGAAGGGAGGAAGCATTCAAACAAGAACCAGGCTGGTAACAGAAGCTTGACAGTGATACCAGAGTAACACTATGAAAAACATCAGCTAAACACAGCTCGACAGGCTTATGGCAGCTGTAACTGTTTGATTTCCTTTAATTTGTTGGCGGAGCTTGCAGACCAGTTTGATAATCCGAAATAACTATAATAATTATATTATTTCTAACAGAGTTTTTGTTTTCGTGCAATGTGCGTTTAGTAATTGTATACGTTCCATTCACTTTTGACTACATGTATGCAGTTCTTAATAATCCTGTATGAAATTGCTGTAAAAATGTAACAATGTTTGATGTTAAACCTCTTCAAAAAAATCAAATTTTCACTACCTTTTAAATTTTCCTTTCTGTTGAACAACAATCATTTACTAGTTCTAAACTTTTTTTTTTCTCTAAACCTCTTTTCTTGTTATTTTCGCTATATGAAGCTATTAATTTTTGTCGATGTGTACGAATCCCACACCAAGAACGGAAAGAGGTTCCAGCAGATCAGATGGGCAAAGTAATCAGCTATGTCATGCTAAATGGCGTTCAGATAATAAAAAGGGGAAAATTAAAGCGCAGAGACGAAAGACGATGAAACAATGATTGTAGATCTATCCCTCGAGATATAAAAGACGACACCATTCTTTTAACAACATATAAACAGCAATCATGGTGCAGAAAATGCGGCGGTTTTCTGTGTTTTCCAGTTTCCCAGCAAGAGAAAGTACTTGAAGGCAGCAGAGCTGGGAGTGGTTGAACGTCAAATAAGACGTAACGTAACATTTTATTTAAACACCACAACTTAACACCCTTTCCTCTCAGTGTTTAATAGTAAGAACTGCACTAATGTCTCACATGTAGAACAAAAGACTGTGTTGAAAAATGTTTCATTTATTATTTTTGGCAGGCCAAATTTCTTCAGAAGTGGAATGAAGGGCTGAAAAGATGGGTTCATAAAAGAAGGAACAATTTTTAAAAAAATGTTTCGAAGGCTCTTGGCATAATAAAATAAATGTTTTAGGATTTTACCATTTGACTATGATTTAGGAAAATGAACTTTATGCCACTTTCCTTTTTTGAAATATAAGAATAAAGACAATGGTGCCTCAGGAGTGGAACACTTTAATGAGAATGTAACGTTTAAAAAGGTAATTTATGTAAATGACAAAAGAAGCAAATTTACCTGGCCCAAAGTAAACATCTGAGTTTAAGAAAAACTTTTGTCAGCAAACATTCAGATTAAGTTCTTTTCTAAATACCTCAAAATGTGTCATTATTCTCCTTGTCTTTATTCAGCTTCTAACAAAAATAAAAAGTAAAATTATTGCAAACCTTTTTTGTTTGATTCACAATAATTTACATTCAGTCTAAAACCAGCCGAGACAGAGAACTGGTACAATATGTCCTATATTATTTTGCTTTCAAATTACCTATAAATTGTCTTATTGAAATCTAAGTATTTTGGATTTGGGCTAAAGCCCCCAATGTTTTGAGACCCTAAAAACGCCCCTGCTTGTCACATTTATATTAATTTCGTTTTCGAGCTAGTTACAATTTCCCTAACAATAAAACAGCAACTACTACAAATTGTCTATACAGGCACCAATGTAAGTTAGAAAACTAACAAAATTAACGTTTTAAATGTTATATTTGATTGTTGATGCAATATCCCCGGCGGTCATTGGGCCAGAGCCAGGGCACAGAATGGACGAGTCGCCAATTTATCTCCATATTTTTTAAAAATACATTTTAACATATCATTGTTGTTCTTTCCCTTTTTTAACATCTTTATTTTCATAAATAACTAATTTTCTGTTTTCCTGACCTTTTTTCTAACAGTTTTTCACAGTATGATGACACGTTGAGTTGTAAGTGTACTGACGGGTCACAGCAAACTAGATCCTTAATGAAGACCAAGCTTGGAGCAATGATCTGGTCAGCATTGTAAATTAAAGGCATTTCACCTACACCTTAGTGTGCCTTTGATCATTTTTAAGGCCCCTTGATTTTATTTCCCTGGAACCGTTTTTAATGAAAAATGGAGCCTGATGCATGTTGCGGAACGACGGATACCTGAAGCATTGAAAGAACACCATTGGGACAAAAACAAGAAACCTGATGTGCTTCCAAATTTCTTGTCTTTGATGATCTTTTAAGAATGTTAACAAACATAATTTTAACAACGTCATGGTTGTATTCTAGTAACAGGATAAAGTATATGCCTAGAGTAGGCCTATATTGTGTATTTTAATATATTGTTAATCTATAACTGTCGTAATTTTTTGGGATTATTTTGAAACACTCAAACCATGACTTCAGGTAAAACTACGTAAAGAAAGCGAATATTTAACTAAATGTTTTTGTGTTTGTTCTTTAGGTGACAAAAAGTGAGAATGGCGGTGGCTACATTCAGCAGGAGGTAACTCCAGGAAAAAAATGTCTTGGTTTAGTTTAAGTGAATGCTACCTCTGCTGTCTGTTTAGCAGAGCCTGACCAACGTTGCAGGGGCCCTAACCCAGTTTGATTTAGGGGTTTTGTAGCTACCATCGTGTACTACAGCTTAACTGATACCTCTCTAATGTTGTCAATGTTTAAATGTTTGTGAATTCAGTGTGCAACATAATCAGTTTTTGTGCTTAACAAGTAGAAGAATCAGCACATAGTAAATTACATTAATAGCATAATAGCACCTAATGTATCTTTTTTTTTTACCCCTACAAGTCACCTCATGTGATTTATTTATTGACAGCACTTGGTAAAAAGGATGCATTTTTATCAGCTATTGGTAAATTCGTACCATTAGCGTTTTGGTACCATCTGCCGCAGGATGTTTTGTATCAATCATGTGTGAATTTTTACCTGCCTGGTGGAGATGTCGCACCCTGATTCAATATATCATGCGGTTTCATGTTGCCTGCCTAAACCTTCACATTTAACCTGCGATTTACAGTAAAAACATGTGTTTTTAACCTAAATATCTGAAAAATGCTGAATAATTTATATAATAAGCACGTCTGTGAGGCGTGGTAAATGAAATGCTAGGCAAGCGAGCAACAGCTGGTTTGTTTACAGGTGTGAAATAATGGTGGCAATGTACGAAATGACAATGCAGGGCAGTGACATTAGGGCATGGCATTGTGAGGGGGCGAATCAACCCAGACTCTCTTTTCAATATGTTTAAAAATGTTTGTTTCAGAAAATTGTTTAGTTTCTGGTGACCAGAACCTAGTACAGGTTGAGTTGATGGAAACTATCTATCAAAATGTCTCCATTTATATAAATAATATATATTTGTAAATCTAGGTTGTGTGAAAACTCTAGTCCTGAGGGGCCCCTGCTTGTATGGAGACCCAAAACAGCTGCTTAGTTTGCTTGTACCTCTGGTTGGCTCTGATGTTTAGTTTCAGTGAACAGACTGTGTTTGGAGCCTGATCTTTGTAATGCCTGTAAATAGTTTGCAGCTTCACATAAACTCTCCCACTGCTTCTTGTGTTGTAATTATTTTGGCTTGTTTTCTATTTTCCAGTGTGTCAAAAGCACCCAAGATACTCAATTTACGGGAGTGCTTGACAGCAGAAGGTTGGCCAAATCTTTACTACAAATAATTTACTTCTTGGTTGTACTGCTTTTCACCCATCTTCATTAATTTATCCACATTTCCACATCTTTTCCATCTATGCTGCAGACCATAAATACCTGACAAAGGTATCAAAGTTTGTTGAAGACAACAGACACCAACCTTTATCCTTAAAGAACCCACCTGGCTCCATGCTGAAGATAGCAACTCTTGAAGACACCATTTACAGAGATAAACGTGATGAGGTGAATGGTTGAGGGATGTATTACCTACCTGAGATGGTTAACATGCAGGTTTTAGGTGTAGTGGAAGGTACGTCATGTTCCTCCGATGAGCTCGTACTGATGACCTGTGAGGACAGAAGGCTGTACGCTTACGATGGAGAGGAGCTACATGTGGTGGCTCTAAGCCTGCTGCAGCTTGAAAATGGAGAAATTGTGTATCCATCAAAAGAGAGCTACTACAACGGAGAGGTCTTTGAAGACATGGTGAGAAGATGTTTTCTAAGAATGTGCTGCTGATTCCTGGTCTAGAAGCTGGTTTGCTTAAAGTCTCTGTTTCTCCTTTTGTTTATTTTCTGTTTTTTGCAGACTGAGGAGGACTGGGCAGAGGTTAAGAAGGGAGATGTGGGGAAGAAGTTGGATCAAGAGCATAAAAAACTGGTGGAAGCAAATAAGGCAACATTCCTGGAAAATCTAAAATCACAAAAATATCCTAAGACGGACTTTTATGTAGGTTCCAGTTCTAAAATGAATTAATTCAGCCTCTAACAACAAGAGCTTATGCTTCTTAAAATCACAAAGGGAGCTATAACACATAATCTGTCAGGAAGAATTAACAGATATGATCAACCTTTAAAATGTTGGGCTTGTGGTATTTTGCATGTTCCTAATGTTTTTGGGGTGTACCCATTTCTTCACATTTTTTTTTTTTTTGTTTTTGTTTGGTTTTATCTCTCTTCAGTAAACTGGTGACTTGGTGGAGTCTCTTGTGTTTTTACTGTGGGATGTGGGTGAGATTATCCAAACCTGGGAGGGTCAAAACTTTATGTTTTTTTTTATTTTTTGTTTGAAGTCATTGGGGAAAAAATACAAAATGTTTTTTTTTTCTTTTTTTCTTTTTCCATCCCCAATCCAAATTGTTTTATACCAGAGAATGCCCTGCGATGGGCTGGCGACCTGTCCAGGGTGTACCCTGCCTCTCGCCCATAGACTGCTGGAGATAGGCACCAGCTTCCCTGCGACCCACTATGGAAGAAGAGGTAGAAAATGACTGACTGAGAATGAAAAGATTAAGGAACATAAATCAAAATGGTTGTGCCTTTAGAAAGGTCATTTGGAATGGCAGTCAATGGCACAAAAAGACTGGAAGAATAAAATTGTTAAAATATTAAATTCACCTCAAAATACACAAGCTAGCAAAACTCCATTTGCAACAACACAACCAAAATTATGCAAAAATAAAGTAAAATAAACTCACAAAACTGCAGCGAGACCCAGGAGGGTTCAAACAGCTGAATGTCAGAGTTAGAATCCTAATGACTGTCTTCTCTTTACAGATGCTGTATTTGAAGAAAACATTGTCCAAATGTATCATATTCATCATTATCCAAACTCAACAGAACCCTATTTTACTGCCTGTTCCTGCAGTGTCATGAATCGAAAGCTGCATGTGTAGCAGGCTGCTGATTCTGTAGCCATTGCATTGTTCAAGTTCATCAAAAAGGCCATTTTAACGCATTTTAGCTCTGTCACAGTCTGTATCTGAAATGATGTTGTGCTCAACAAGCAGGAAGCATCTTATTCTAACTGTTTAATGTCTATTTCTGTGAACTGTAGATGGAGACTGACACATATGAACAGGAAGGAGAATTAAACTTTCCAATGTATAAAAATAGTGCAAGTTTCAGTTCAGTCAGAGCATAGTTAATCTGCTGTGCTCATTGTATTCATATATTCAGTCTGTTTTAAACTGGAATAAATGTGTTGTGAAATTCTCTCCTGTTGTTAAATTTAAAATTCTACATTATAGACGGTGCTGGGATTTAGGAACAGAATAAATTTAAGTGAAGAAAAGGTCACCAGATGCGACAGGAATAACACAAGACTAACAGAAAAATACAAACAGGTTACACAGTCCTGAAAACTTCGGAGAAGTATAGTATTTGATATGAACATTGGTGGGAAGTATGGGAAAAATAAGTAGGAAAATGTTTCTAGCTTCATTTCTGCAAAATAAAGACTGGTTTTACACAGATTTATCTTTTGGCAAGGATTTTAACTGGATCTGGTTTAGATCAAAGTGTTGAACCTCCTTTTTATTAAAATTAAAATGAAGGTACCAAAGACCATGACTTGCGCTTTACAGAGTGCATATTTAGTATTGGAAAATCTAGTCCAGATATGTGTAAATATCATTAAAATTAATGCTATTTTCAGATTGAGTTGATCTTTGGTCCAGATGTGGAAAAAAAGCTCTGGAAAAATGCCTTTACTACAATATCAAACTAGAACCAGCTTCAACATTGTGTTCTCTGATCTGTGAAACATTCAAACAATAACTCCTAACAAGGTGGGACCTCTACTCAGCTGTCAGTCTGAGTCATGAGAATGATGTGAATCATTTTATACCATCGCTCTAAACCCTTGACTATCTGCTTCTGTAATATTTCAGTTGGTTCTTGTTAACAGGTTTGTGTCAGATTCGCTTCCAAACTAGTTAAAATTCTGTTGTTAAACACGACAAAAAAGAAGAGGTTCAATTATTTCCAAAATACTTGTTCTTTTACATCTCCTTGCTGAGAGTCTAGTTGTGAGAAGTTAAGGTGTTTCTTTCGTGTCCTTTTTATGTAAACGACGGTGAAAGACATTGTAGTTTGTTATCTTCAAATAAACAAGAAACTAGTCAGAAGCCAGTAAATGGCTGCACCGTTTTAGGGCGCTGGTAGAAGGAAGAAGTTGCTCTTTCAGTTTCCTTCTCAGCCTTCAGTCATGGTGAGTAGCAGCTCTGATCACTTTACTGTCCTTTGTTCTTTATAGTTTTAACTCAGGTTTTTTATGAAACTCTGATCTATTTTGCTCTTTTTGTCCTGGTTCATGATTAACCTAACAGAATGATAGAGGTGGGTCTGCTGATTCACTGGAGCATCATATATTTCCCTCTCCTTTCTGTATGTGCCGTTCCACAAACAGCTGAGTTTATGTAAAGTATTTTTTGTTATTTGTAGTAGAAGGACGTTTGCAGGAACAAAACAATTTCAGAACAAATGCCTTCAAGATTATTTACCAGATGGTTATGTGGTGGGCTTGAGCTCAAGATCGAAGTAAAGACTTGGTGAATGAGGTAGGTGTAAACTGCACAGTTTCACCTTTAGCTCGGCTCTGTCATTTTAAGTTTAAAAAACTAAACATGTTTGTCTCTGTTTTGTCTTTCTTTAACCTAACAGATCCTCCACAGTATCTTCTTTCTTGGATAAATAAATAGACCGCCCTGCTCTCCAGAAGAGATTTTCCTTGATGAAGATGTGTTAAATGGTTTAAAGGGAACGTTCCCAAGACCTTTTGACCGCTATATGACTCATCTTCCCAGAGGTCCTTTCTCCTGCGTTCTGGATATAGAAACGACCCAACTGCAAACCGAGACGACTTTAAAAAGTGTATTTGTAACTATATGACATTGTTAACTTAAATGCGAAACAGCACTAATGCAACAACTAATTTCAATCACATAGTAATTAAAAAAGGCTAAGAAATAACAGAAAGATACTTGGATTTTCCAGACTAAAACAGCAAATAATGAAGGATCTTATTGAAATAAACCAAACATTTCACATATTGAACATAAAGGTAATGGGACCTAATTTATATATTTACATATCAGAATGAAATGTTTTCCACATAAAAAAAACTATTTTATGATAAATCCTTAATGTTTATTTGTGCAATCCACACCAAGCATGATATCGTTGCCTGTTATGATAAAAATACAATTTTTAGATTATGGCAAACTTGACAGTCATTCATACCCACAAACAACCTCAAAAAATGTTCCAACGTCTCAACATGACTGTAACAAAGAAAACAGTCGCCAATATCTCTAAATCATATTTGTGGGTAAAGCTTAACACACTTTAATTTCAGTCTCTTTCATTTTATTGGGACGAGTAAGAGAAATTTAGCCCGTCTGGTTTTCTTCTACCGCCACCTACTGGTCTGTTTGTTTCATCAAGCTGTCGTCCTCGCGAGAGTTTCCACGAGAGTTATGATGCTCTCAGTTGGCTTTAGTTGGTCTGAAATCCTGTAGTCTGTGATCCCTCAGCAGTATGTGAAACAAACTCTGGTTTTACTGTAAGCACCTTGCCTTTTTAAAATCTGTGAGGACTGTAACAGTCATGTAGTGTGCCTCCGGCTTTAGAAACACTTGAACTCTTATTTTTCGACTCGTATCCTAAATCCTACAAGCCTATGTTACAATCATTAAAAGCTGAACCTGTTTTAATACTTATGTCTTTCTCCTGTAGCCTATAAATCAGTCTAGTGTTGTTTTTTACTACCCCATACTTCCACACAGTAAGTCATCAATGGAACGCTTAGAAACAATATACAGTAATTAAGGCAGGGAATATTAATTTATGAAGCACTATTTATACACAAGGCAATCCAAAGGGCTTTACAGCACGTCAAAGGATAGACAAAAACAAAACAAGATAACAAACATAAAGATAAAAGCTTTACTTAAAGGAGAAAGATCTTAAAATACAGATATTATAGCATATATAGAGAATGAATGTGGTACAGTGTCTTCAGTTTTATATACCGTTGCAATCATTCTGAAAATCTTAATGTTTACCTTGTTTGTATGAGACTTCCAGCGTAATTTCTGAATAAGTATCACTCCTATAAATCTGGTTTTATGCACTCTTTGTATTGGAACATCGTTCATCTTGAGACTGAGCTCACATTTTAGCTTAATATTATGTTTTATAATAGTTTACATTTTGTTTGTTACATAATAATACATCATATAACATTTTTGAGGGCATTTATTTGTCTTAGAAAAACAAATTATTCAGAACTCCCAAGTAACACAAAAAAGGAAGGGCAGAAATAGCTACGGAACATTCAGGTGCATCAGCAAAAGAAACACATAAAGTTCAAAAAGTAGTGGTTTTAAAAGATGGCCTTGAGGAACCTCATGTGACATTTTTGTAGGCTAATCACACAAATATAAGCAGGTCATGAAAGTTACGAATATTGTGGCAAAATGCTAGAAATATTAACAATGTAAACTACAAGGTGTCAGACAGATGTAACGTCCCGATCAATACTTTAAAAACATATAAAGGTTACAGCATAAAGAGTTATCAAACAATTTTCCAACACAATATTTAGTAATCCGACATCTGAAATGAACAAATGTCATCTGTGATCCCTTTATATTGTTTTTTTAATCCATATTGCAACATTTAATAATGTCTACGACTGATCACATACAGGGAACAAATCGGTGTAGATTTTACATATTTTCTTAATAAAAAAGTGGATGATAAAACAATTGGTAGCTAAGGCTTTCAGATAAATACTGTTTGCCTCTAAACTGCTTTGTCATATATATTTACTAATAAATGAGAATTCTGAAAATGATTATAACACCTAAAACGTATATGCACTGACATATTTCTTTCACTAATAACTGTGACTGCTTACAGGTTGTTCTGCAGAATCAACCAGAAAATGAACGTGAGATCCAAATGAGTTTAAAAGATCTCATCGACAGCTTGGAAGATAGATTTTTAGTCTCCACTGTCATCTGCGTCTCTAAATCCATGAATTCAGTCAAGCAGTATGGAGTCTCTGTGTCCGGCACTAGTGGGTTGGCTCGTAACATTCTGATTGCTGCTTCCTGTTTAAGCTCTTACTGGGATGAACATGCTGCTGGTGCAGTGATGACCTACTTTCCTACGGGGACAATGAGTAGGTACTTTAATGGAACCATCAGGCTTCCTCAAGGTGTCACATGCCAGGCATACTCAGTTAGGGATGTAACATGGCCTTGTATGTCTTGTAGTGAGCTCTTTGGCTTATATACTCCAATCTTTATAAGCGGAATCTTTATGGGAACTGTGCAGAAGCTGAAAGTCTGAGCAATTTATTTAAAAATGATGAAGAAATTAAACAGCAATCTCAGCCAACCTCTCACCTTCACACGCAAGAGAACAGAGATAGGGCCAGAGATGATACTCTAGCGTGTCTTCAGGATGCTCTAGACACAGCTGGCTTTATTACATGGGAGTATGGATACTACCCGGCCTAAAAACAATAGTCTTGAAAAGAGGGCTGATATTGTACAATAACTCTGGCCTTTAACCATGAGCTGGTTACTGTATCTGATTTTTCATTAACCAAATCAATTTTGCTATTTCACCATAAACATTATTAATCATGCCTGACTTTCTATATCATGTTAACTTTGGTAATTTTAACCAAAATAATGAATTTATTCAGTATTCAATTATCAGTCAAATGTACTGTACCATTCTCTTTTCTCGGGTATAACTGGTGCACAAACCTACCACTAGATGGCAGGAGAACCATGTTCAGTACTGGATAGACTGTAACACTTCCTCCCCTCTATGTACTCTATATACACTGCTCAAAAAAATAAAGGGAGCACTCAAATAACACATCCTAGATCTGAATGAATGAAATATTCTCATTGAATACTTTGTTCTGTACAAAGTTGAATGTGCTGACAACAAAATCACACAAAAATCATCAATGGAAATCAAATTTATTAACCAATGGAGGCCTGGATTTGGAGTCACACACAAAATTAAAGTGGAAAAACACACTACAGGCTGATTCAGCTTTGATGTAATGTCCTCAAAACAAGTCAAAATGAGGCTCAGTATTGTATGTGGCCTCCACGTGCCTGTATGACCTCCCTACAACGCCTGGGCATGATCCTGATGAGACGGCGGATGGTCTCCTGAGGGATCTCCTCCCAGACCTGGACTAAAGCATCCGCCAACTCCTGGACAGTCTGTGGTGCAACGTGATGTTGGTAGATGGAGCGAGACATGATGTCCCAGATGTGCTCAATCGGATTCAGGTCTGGGAAATGGGTGGGCCAGTCCATAGCTTCATTGTCTTCATCTTGCAGGAACTGCTGACACACTCCAGCCACATGAGGTCTAGCATTGTCCTGCATTAGGAGGAACCCAGGGCCAACCGCACCAGCATATGGTCTCACAAGGGGTCTGAGGATCTCATCTCGGTACCTAATGGCAGTCAGGCTACCTCTGGCGAGCACATGGAGGCCGTGCGGCTCTCCAAAGAAATGCCACCCCACACCATTACTGACCCACTGCCAAACTGGTCATGCTGAAGGATGTCACGTCTGTCACATGTGCTCAGTGGGAACCTGCTTTCATCTGTGAAGAGCACAGGGCGCCAGTGGCGAATTTGCCAATCCTGGTGTTCTCTGGCAAATGCCAAGCGTCCTGCACGGTGTTGGGCTGTGAGCACAACCCCCATTTGTGGACGTCGGGGCCCTCATACCATCCTCATGGAGTCGGTTTCTAAACGTTTGTGCAGACACATGCACATTTGTGGCAGCTGGAGGTCATTTTGCAGGGCTCTGGTAGTGCTCCTCCTGTTCCTCCTTGCACAAAGGCAGAGGTAGCGGTCCTGCTGCTGGGTTGTTGCCCTCCTACGGCCTCCTCCACATCTCCTGGTGTACTGACCTGTCACCTGGTAGCGCCTCCAGGCTCTGGACACTACGCTGACAGACACAGCAAACCTTCTTGACACAGCTCGCATTGATGTGCCATCCTGGATGAGCTGCACCTGAGCCACTTGTGTGGGTTGTAGAGTCCGTCTCATGCTACCACGAGTGTGAAAGCACCACCAACATTCAGAAGTGACCAAAACATCAGCCAGAAAGCATAGGTACTGAGAAGTGGTCTGTGGTCCCCTCCTGCAGAACCACTCCTTTATTGAGTGTGTCTTGCTAATCACCAAAGATGTTGTCTTTTCCATTTGCACAACAGCATGTGAAATTGATTGTCAATCAGTGTTGCTTCCTAAGTGGACAGTTTGATTTCACAGAAGTTTGATTTACTTGGAGTTATATTGTGTTGTTAAATGTTCCCTTTATTTTTTTGAGCAGTGTACTTTCAGGGGGCATACAGACAGACATTAATTCACTCACATTTATAATGGAAAGATGTTTATATATGATGGCAACCTGATGTAATTGTTGAACTAATGATTATCTAAATCTGGACTTATTGCATTTACATTTACCTATCCCGGTGTTATACCATGTATTGTTGTGTTTCTGTAATACTTCATGTCCTACAAAAATCTATTATTAAATTCAAAGGAATATAATTGCTACTTTTCACTGTGCCCAGTTATTTCTGCCAATCCTGGCAGTCAGAGAGGGATAGCCAGGTCCCTGGTCTTGTAGGGTCAGCCCTGGAGCAATTAACCATGCACACACACACACACACACTCTTGTTTTGCTATATGTAGTGAGGACCATGTGTTGACTCCCATTGACTACCATTAATTTTCAGTCATTTTGAACCCTTTCTATGCCCTAACCCTGACAATAACCGTAAACCTAACCATTACCAGTGCATGCCTAACCATAACCTTAACCTAAACTCAATTCACACCTTAGTCCTAACCTAACCGTTAGCAAAATAGGTCGTGAGGACCAGCAAAATGTCCTCACTTTGGTACAAATGGTCCTCAATTTGATGGTGACATTGGAAAATTGGTTCTCACTGTGATGCCAAAACAGGAACACACACACACACACACTCTTGTTTTGCTATATGTAGTGAGGACCATGTGTTGACTCCCATTGACTACCATTAATTTTCAGTCATTTTGAACCCTTTCTATGCCCTAACCCTGACAATAACCCTAAACCTAACCATTACCAGTGCATGCCTAACCATAACCTTAACCTAAACTCAATTCACACCTTAGTCCTAACCTAACCGTTAGCAAAATAGGTCGTGAGGACCAGCAAAATGTCCTCACTTTGGTACAAATGGTCCTCAATTTGATGGTGACATTGGAAAATTGGTTCTCACTGTGATGCCAAAACAGGAACACACACACACACACACACACACTATATTGCCAAAAGCATTTGTCTGTCTACTTTTGTGTTCATGAACTTTGACGACATCCTTTATACACCTGCAGCCGTGGAAACAATTGTAACAGCAGAATTTATTGATTTGGTGGTGTGACCCAATACGTTTGCCAATATACTGTGTATAACTTCTTATACATAAGGACAGGACTTCTTGTCCTGTTCTGATGGTCCTGCTGCTTTATTTTGTCATTCATGTTTTATTAATTTTCAGTTTCATACAAAAGAGGTCCTGCTGCTTTAGACTAACATCCTCTACTTATTTCATCTGTGAAAAGCCAGAAAGAAAGAGGAAGTAGATAAAAATAATAATTGGTCTTTAAACACATTAAGTTATCCAAAACAATGATCCAAGACTTTGCACACAATATGAAACTGCCTTTCAAGTTCATTGAGTGTGTTTTACTTAAGAGGTGAGAGAAAAGAACCAGTGAGAATGAACTAATTACTCTTTAATCTTGAGTTCTCTGCACTTATGAGTTGAATACCTGCCAGCCCATTTCTGAATCCAGAGGCTTGAGAACCAAGTTAAGTGCCCTTCTTGACGAAAGCCTGAAGGTCTGGTGAGTGATGAGAAATGCGATGTATTTTCAGCTGTTACGTCACACGTGCTTTGTGCGGCTTTTCCTGTGGCCTTCTCTCCAATAACATGTTTGTTTTCGGGTCTGGATTTGTGCAGCCAACTGCTACCGGTGAGGGAAATCCTGTCTGACCTCTCAGCCTGTTTTGATGAAAACACTGGCACTCAATGACGTCAAAGAGAAGGAATGTTAATTTTTCTTTAAACCTCATTAATTTTGCGCCTCTAATCTTTGTGTGAACTGACATTCGTTGGTGCTTCAGAGATGTAAGGGCCTGGAAACGGATGCCCTTCTCAAACAATGAGTGCTGGTTCATGTTTCTATTTAGAGAAGCAGACAGTTAAAGTTCAATTGTAAGGTATTTACTGAAGTTGCCTGCTTTGTTTTAATACACATAAGCAATGAAAAGGGATAATACAGGAAGGTATCTCTATGATCCTGGGGGCCACAATCATGGGGGACTTGACAGTTTAAACAGCTGACTGTCACTGACACCCATCACAAAAGGTCATTTCTACAAATGCTGGTTGTTTACAGAGTGCTGTCCCAAACCATATTATGGAAAGTTGAGTGGATGGAAAAAGTGTGGTAGAAATAGATGCACAAGCAACAGTGGTAACTACAGCCTTGAGAAGATTGTGAAGCAAAACCTATTCAAGACTTTGGGGGAGTTTCAAAAGGTGTGGACTGCAGCTGGAGTCAGTGCTTCAGTAGGCACTACAGACAGATGTATCCAGGATGTGGACTACTGTTACATTTCATGCATTAAGCCACTGGTGAACCAGTGAAGCAACTTAGCTGGGCCAAGGAGGAAAATGATTTAACTGTTGCTCATTAGCTTCAAATTAAGGAAAATTTTGCACTTCATCTGGACATCAAAATCTCAGACTCTGGAGGAAGAGTGGAGGGGCTAGGAATCTAAGTTGCTTGAGGTCCAGTGTGAGGTTTCCACAGTCAGTGATGATTCTATTAACCATGTCATCTGCTGGTGTTGGTCCACTGGGTTTTATCAACTCCAAACAGCCATGTACCAGTAAATTCTAGAGCACCTTATGCTTGCTTTTGTTGACAAGCTTTATGGAGATGCTGATTTAATTTTCCAGCAGGACTTGGCACTTGCCCACACTGCCAAAAGTACCAAAAGCTGGTCCAGTGACCATGTGCTTGATCTCCTAGCAAACTAGCCCAACCTGAACTTCATAGAGAATCTATTCTGTATTGTCAAGAGGAGGACGAGAGACACAGGACCATGCAAGACAATGCAGATGACAAAAGCAACCTGGACTTCTATTAAACCACCGGCTGATCACCTCCATGCCACGCTACGTTGATCCAGTAATTCATGCAAAAGGAGCCCAGACCAAGTACTAAGTGCATACACTGTATCGTGTATAAACTTACTGCTTAATAGGCCCATATTGCTTTATCAAATATCTTGTTGTTGAGTCTATGTAATATTCTATAGATCTAATGGGTCTATATAGTATGAATTTCATTTTTTGAATTTAATTGCTACAACAAATTAACTTTTCAGTGATATTCTAATTCATTAGATGTACCTTAATGTGCTACCATATCTTTTGGGGCTTGGACTCTAAAAAGCATATAACAGTGTGTGTTTTCTGGAACAATAGTTGCATGCTGAATTATTTGCTGTTATTTGGACATGCTGAAACAGGCCAGTGCTTGCCACACACATTCAGCACTGTTAACAATAGCTTTTATGAAAGAGCATCCAGACTTGCCAGGCCGACCCAGACAGAGCAGTAGGGGGTTTGAGGGACCACCGGACTTGCGCTTTCAACCATGCCGTTCGGTATGGCTTGTCATGAAAAGGTGACTCTGCTGGCCTTTGTTGGGCCTTTTCATGTCGTTGCTCTACAACAAAGAAGATAACGTAACAGTGCTCCTCTTGATGTGTGTGCAAGAAGTTAGGACTTCCTCAACAATCAGAGTCCAGGTGCTGCTCAAACATCCTCTAAGAAAGGCAAAGATGCGTTTTTCAAATCTGCCGATTGTATTTTACTGTAGCAACATACACATGCCGATAGGGTTTTGTTTCTGGAGCAACAAATCAGTTTTTTTGAGGCGTCACGGTTGGTCGGCCTTGCCTGCAGGGCCAGCTCCGCTCTCGTGAAAGAGAAAGAGGGAAATAAAAGCAGCATTGTGATTTCAACTGTGGAACAGAATCGAAATACTTAATTTGCACATAAAATCTGACATGAAATCATTTATAAGGTGTTATTATTGGGGGAAAAAAGGCAGCAAACAAGCCAGCATCACTAGTGGTCTTATGTAACAGGCCATATACAGAGCAACTGGGCCCCAGGCTTTGTGAAGCTGTCATCTGCTGGCGTAGTAAAACAATGGGAGTGAAGGGTGAGAGATAACAGAGCTTTACCCCTGCTGTGATAATAACACAGTGGTGGCTATAGTTAGGGGCTCACTTTGACTCCAATCCTCACCCCATGTGTATGTGTGCATACGTATATTGCTGATGTTACAGGGACATAAATCTGCTCACACAGTCACATCACATTATGAAGATCGGTTTTGTAACTCTCAATTATAGGTTGGAGGCTTGCTTTAAGTATAGGCTGAAATTAAATTTGGGTTATGATTAGAACAAGACAAACATGAAAAGTAAATTAATCTGAGTGAATATAGCGTCCTCTGAAGCAATAGAAACAGCCAGGACTGTAATTGGATGTGTGTCAGCGCCAGCATACACCAGCCTGCCCAGATCTCACAGCTCATAATTCCAGTAAAATCACTTTTAAATGCATCAGCACACTGTGAAACATGATTCATGTTCAAATAAATGGTGGTTGTTCGACTCAAGCAAGGCACACAAGCACTCCCTCCCTGAGTTTCAGATGTGACCTTTTTGTGAAAGGGACATTGTGGCCTTTCAGCTACATTCTTAACCCAAAGCAAACCATTCATTAAACCAGGACCAGAGGTCACAACCAAGACAATTCCTCCAATCAAAACATCTTCAACAAAAGAATAATGACTTGTGACAATGTTCCCTGTAGAGGCCAGCTTACAGTTTTAAAGAATTTCTGAGGAAGTTTCTGTTTTACCATCCCAACCTGTAAATTAAACTCTGGCAAGAACACGATTTCTACTCATGCTTTCTATTTTTTATGTTTGACTGTAAAATAAGACTTGGTGGAAATGATGTGCCACTTTTTCCAGCCGAGGACGTCATTGAGGGTAATGTTGTCGGTTCATGGCATGGCAATACGAGATAGGCTTGCCTCTAACATCCATCCATCCATCCATCCATCCATTCATTTTTGGAGCTACTCCCATTATCCTTCTCACATCTTTTAGGTAAAGTCATACTTTATGGTGGCTGGTCAGGGGTTCAACTCATAGAGGACACCTGGGTGCATGACGGTATTTTACTCTGTCGCCTTGAGGTGGACAGGGATCTTGACTTTGCAGAGGACTCCACTTTAGCCATTCTTCATTAACATGAGCTGCTCTTTAACCTATTGTTCATAAATCTCCACTCAAGCCATCCATGTCCTGCATCCATTGTGGAACCAAGTAAGTTGTTAACTGGAAATTTAGCAGGGTCAACGTAGAGCATTATGGATGAAATGAGTGCCAGAGTCCTTCTGATCCAATGCTTTAACAGCATGTTTCAAACCTAAAGGCTACTCATAAAATTTCATTTGGTTGATTTTGGTGATCCATTCGAGGAACTTCACTGCAACCCATATTATGTGTGTTTATGTCAAGAAATGCTCCACATCACACAGGTCCAGGTGGGGTTTTGTTTTAAATACTCCCACCAGCTGGTCCCACCGAACATCTGTAATTACTACATTACACCCTTGAACCACATAAAACACAGAGACCCAAAAAAAAATCCAGCTTTGCCAGTCTTCCATCCCACTATCGTGTTTGTTCTGTTTTTGGAGGTGATGACGTTTCCCTTCGCCAAGAAGACACCATTGGTATTCAATCGCTGGCAGACAGGCCATGGGGACCCTGGTAAAATACTTTGTCCAGGTCCAGAAATGCAATGTGGACTGGTCTATTTTTTATCCCCCGATTCAATCTGTACTACATTTATTCACAGAGACAATTTAGTCAATCAGCAGGGTTAATGCAACTGGGTACTGGGTTTATTGACTTACTATTAGATGTAATTCCTTCCCTGTTTTAGCCTCCATATCAGAAAATTCTGAGACGTTTTGCTTGGACCTAAAGATTAGACGCTAAATTCAAAAACACACAAGTTAGTCATACTGATGTAGTGAAAATGGCTGGAAATTTCTGACTTGTCTGTCTGCAAATTAGCAAATGTTATATCCCATCATGTCTAGCAAGGAGGCTGCCCAGTGGCTGTTTGACGAACATGTATTTCTTTCACCTCATAAAACAACAACATAAAGAGGAAGAGCAACATAAATCGTTCACCCAGCATAATTTGGCATCAACTAATGGAAGGGGTCAGCTCACTCATGATACATTCCCAACAGGTGCTTCCACTTGATTTTCCTCATTGCACCACCTCTTACTTAGAGTAGATCTACTACTTCTGTTCCAAATCGCTGGCTGTGCAATTTCTATGTTAATCGCTACTTTATCTGAGGAGAAAAAAAAATAAGCTGCACCAGCCACTGACCCTCTTGAACCCTGTTCAGAATCACATCTTGTGCTTGTTGTGAACACAGCTGGCAGGGACATATTGTATTCTGCTACTTCCCTTCTGAGCAGGCTTTGGAAAAAAATCCTGCGGTCACCTGTGGCAGGGAAAACACAGCTACAACTGGCTGCAGTAACTTTAAACCCAAACTTAAGAAGAGTCTGGTGTTCACAAGAGGAGGAAAAAGACGAAGACACAGATATAGGCCATGGTTACAAGTTTTTAGAACTTCATTAGATTTTTATTTGGCTGGACTTGTTTTCTCTTTATTCTCATTATTAGTAAAGCTTGATTCAAATCATAAAGCTTTCGTCAAACATTTTCCCTGCAGTCGGAGGTTATCCACACATCTGAGCAGCTGCCTGAGTACTGGGAGGGGACTTTAAAAAGCATAAGCCATTTATTTTTTGGTTTATAAAAGTTCAAGTTGAGGTCTGAAAGAACAAAAGACTTTCCAAGAACTGCTCAAAGGATTTCTAGAAATGCTAACAGAATCCCTTTATTGGCTGTGAAAGAGTTTCAGGAAGATTTGGGAGTGTTTTGACCCCTGTCTAACATGCAGCCACCCAATCTCAAATATATTTGTTTAGTGACGTGTTGAGTAAATCAGCTATTTATGGCTAAAATAGAATGCCATTTGAGAATTTCGCGAAAGGACCTCATGAAAAGACAGTTGTATTTTTTAAAGTACAAGTGTGGTGAGCTAAAATGGACTTTGTTTTTGCCTGAAACACTGAAACTATACAGACTGCAGAACGTACTGGAAGGCATACATCCAACTGCTCAGCATGAGGGTGGAGGCGTCATGTTTCGCAGCCAGACTCAGAGGAAATATTACTCTAATGGATTTCACTGTGGATGAAACTATTTTATTTGTAAAAAAAATAACATCAAAAGTAGATAGCTTCTATTGTTATAAAACATACTGCATTCTGCAGTGTTGTACCTCAAGATGTTTTTTTATTCAGTATGAAACTTAAGGTCCCTAATATCTTTACATAATCAAAAACACGTGAAAAGACCAGAAAATGACAATGTTTGAGAGGAGTTACAAGAACTTTAAATCATATCTGAACAAATACTCAGAGAAAGTCTTAGATAGATGGAAAATACTAATCTCTAGGGTGCGATATCTAGGAAAGGCTTTTTTCACAATTCTTGAGATCCAGGGAGGTTGCACAATATGTTTGTTGTCTAGATACTGTCAAAAAGTAACAATTAAGTTATGTTGCTTAAATTGTCATGTTCTGAGGCAAACATCTGACCCACAGGTGAGAAACTTTCAGGAGAAAAGAATAAAGATTTAAGTCCAGGTTGATTCTTTAACTCTGGCGGGAGGATCGCTGTGAGAAGGAGGAAGAGAGTTGAGTGATGACGTTTGGCTGGAGGAAATAGTCAGAATAGAAATGAATGATGTTTTCTTACTGTTCAGTTTTCTTTTGGCTTGACCAATGGGAGAAATTAACAAAGAGTGGGAGGGTTGGTCTGTGTGGTTACCTAGGTCCAGGAGGGATGTAAATTGAGGAAGTGTTGGTGGAGTGTTGGAGGGTGGACAGGTGGAAGCTTGGAGATTTGAGGAAGCAGAAGCTGTCGTTCACCAATTTTAGCAAAAAGTTGTTCAGAGGTATTGCGCGACGAGATTGGAGATGGGGATCCAGGTAAGAACTCAGGGAGAATCCTTGAAGAACACAGAGAGCAGGACGTAAGTCATGGATCAGCTAGAGGTCACCACATAGGTTGACACTAAAGCGTCGAATGACCGGCAGACGGTTACTTATAAGCTCCAGCTGATTGGGTTTGATGGATTGCAGGTGTGCCAGGAGCACACTGCTCAGCCCCGCCGTCCAGAGAAACCTGCAGCTCAGTGGAAAAAAACAGCAAAAACACAACACAGATAGGAAAGTGGGGATGCCAGAATCAAGATCTTGTGTCCTTGCAGCATGAGGATACAAAACAGGTTGCATATGTTCAGAGGAATCTATCCAGCGTGTCATGAGGCTAACCAGTGACATCGAACAAACACCCGAACACTGAATGTCTGCCCTCACATCAGCTGATGGCAAACATTTGCCTCCAGCTCATGTGGCTCTGTGCTGGCTAGTGTCAAGATTAATTCACAGTAGCGCCACCAGTGGCTCAAGCAGTAGCTTTTAAATTGCATCTCATGTAAAACCCAGAAAGTAGGGCGACGTCAGTGATCGGGGGTAGGTGCTGTCAGAGACTCTGATATCGATCTTTTAAAAATACTATGATTGAGACTTTAAAGGTAATAGAAACAGATCATAAGTTATACCTGTTCTGGTTCACTGACGTCTGCTTTAACATTGCTAGTGCATTCAGCAAAGGTGGCCGGTTTCATGACGATTTATGGCAGATGATGGCTTTTATGATGCAGCTGACACAAAACTTACACTGTACCTCGACAACAGTGATCAAGAGTTGCTTGCAGTCAGCTACTTTGATATCCCTGTGTAAATGTAATTATCATGTGTTACTTTACACCCATTAAAAACATCTATAGTCCTTGCTTGCCACAGTGTTGGAACATAATGTAGAGAAATCCATTAGCAGCTTGTATATGCTAGTATTTAGCCTTGTCACTGGGTGTATCAGTCAGCAGCTCTCACAGATTATTTAGGGGGAGAGGGATACTGTTTAAGCAGGGCCCCCCGAGGCAAAGTGCCTCAAAAAGCCTAAAATGAAAAGGGTTTCTGATGTGGCATTTATTAAATATCTTATTAATTAATGTTATTGACGTTTTCAATGCATGACAGGCCGGGTTAAGCTAATCCTGTATCCAGTTTGCTTGTACAGGGTCTGTCTGTCTATCAAACGGTGTGAGTGAAGAAAAGGAAAGTGAAGGATGCTATATAGCAAGGGTGGAGGATGCACACCAATGTATGACATAACCTTTTATAGTACATGTGTTTGGTGACTTAAAAGCAACAACACACAACCGACAGAGTCCTCCCACATTGAACCTGAGGTGAAACAGCTCAAATGAAAGTCCATCTGTGGATAAACACAGCAACTTACAACTAAGGCCATAGTCAGTAACCAACTCTGCAGTAACCAAGACCTTAGTCTGCATCACATGTTCTCTCCTTTACTGTGTCTCAGCCCTAAATGTTTTCTTGCCATGGACTGGGGCAGTGTGTTCCCTCCACTGTTTTTATTGGCTGGCAACCAGGATATCTGAAGCCATCATGAAGAGATAAGCCAATCAGAGCAGCCAGCTCGAGCTCAGGGCTATCAGCACATATATTTACCTAACCCCCTCACTACTGATACCAAAACACTCGCGGGTGTGTGCACACGATCGTAGCTTCAGCTTGCTTTGCATTGCTGCATGCATTACAGTGTGTCATTGTATTTTCACATAGCCTAGATATCCTAGATAGGCAGTTTTATGCAGTTAGACACGGGGACATGTGGTTGGGTGTTTCTGCTGCATTCCTTCTCTCCTCTCTTTGTCTTCAGAGGACAGATGTGTCAGGATTTGGGAAAGATATTCGGAGTTCAGACTACAAAACAGGCTCTGCTGTGCATACACACCTCATTTCTTCCTCCTCCCACTTCTTCCTTTTCTTCCTGCTGGATTTTGTTCTTGCTTTTCTGAGAAAAAGGAAGGTTGAATCATTAAAGAGGAAAGTTCTGGACCCTGTCAGTTGGTTTTGGTGTCGTTTGACTCATCATAGTTGGCCAGTACACGTTAACATAAGGTCCTCCATTTTGCAATACATCCTGCATGTTCACCCTTGGTTTTAACTCTCCTTCACAGCACAGGTAGAAACATTTCTGATGGGAGCAGACCAACTAATAAACCTGGACCTCTCTGTAATGACTTATGTTCCCAAAACCATAGGGGGAGTGCTCAGCCACACAGGATCAAGAATAGTCAGCAATTAATAGCTAATTTACCCATATAGCAAGGGATTACTTTGAGAAAGCTTTGCCAAGCTCTACAGTACAATGTTATATAAAAAAAAAAAAAAAACAAAAGTAGATTTTTCTGGTCTCGGAAGGCTGAATTACGGTTCCAAATATGTGTGAACAAGAAATGAACAGCATATGCTTCAGCCCAAAACCAAAAAAGGACAGTTTCTGACTGTTGTTACCATAAGCCAAACCCAAAGGTGAGCTTCTGTTGCAGTGCTTGCAATACATACTACCTTTCAACACATCTTTCTTCTGTGAACAGCTGCATTTTTGAATCAATAAAAGGGCGGGTTTCCCTCCTGTTTTTTGGTAAAAAAACCAAAAAAAAAAAAAGGGGGGCCCCATAGGGCAAAAAAATATTTACCAAACCCCCACTTTAAAAAAAGGGGGGCCCCAAGACTTTTTTGGGTTGCTTTTCTATTTTCATCTTTTTTTACATAGTGAACCCTAAAGGAGGGTTTGAAGGAAAATTGGTGGGTTTTTTTTTGGGGGAAATTTTTTTTTTAGAAAAGATGGCGGAGGGAAAAAAAGGGAGAGAAACAAAAGGGGGGGAAAAACCCCCCCCCCCTTTTTTTTTGGGTTTTTGGCGAAAAAAAGGGGAAAGGGAAAAAGGGAAATTTTGGGGTTTTTTTGGGGCGGTCCTTTTTTCCAGCGAAAAAATGTTTAAAAAAACACCTTTTTTTTCCCCCTTTTGGGGGGTTTTTAAACCCCTTCAAAACCCAAGGGAAAAAAACCCTTTTTTTGGGGGGGAGACCCAAAAGGGGCCCCCTCTGAAGCTTGTTCCCCCTGGGGGGGGAGGCACCCCAAAGGTCCCGGTTTAAAAAAATTTGCCCCAAGCAAGGGGGAACGGGGGGAAAGCGGGCCCCAAAGAAATTTTTTAAAAAAAAAAAAAAAAAAAAAAAAAAAAAAAGGATTTTTGGTCCGGAAGGGAAAGGAAAAAAAAAGGGGGGGAAAAGGAAAGTTTGGGGGAAAAAAAAGGAAGTTTTGAGGGGGAAAAGAAAAAAGGTTTTTTGGAGGGGGGAAAAAAAAAAAGGAAAAAAGGTTTTTAAAAGGGGAATTGGGGGGGAAAAAAAAAAAAAAAAACTTGGCCATTTTTTTAAAAAAGAAAACCTAAATTTAAATTTTCCCATGACAACCCCAAACAATTGTTTAATATCCCAGTTTTAAAAACTTAAAAAATTTTAAAAAGGGAGCACAGCGGGGGGGGTGGAAGAAAGATGAATTTTTTTTTTTTTTTTTAAAAAAAAAAAAGTTGAAAAAATTTCCCGCCCTTCACTTGTACCCGAGAAATCCCGTCCCCTTGTTTTAAAAGTTACCTAAGTAAACAGAGTCCACCTGTGAGTAATTCAGTATCAGTAGAATTTTCCCGGTCTGTAAAACCCCCTCAGACATTTGTTTTGGGAAAATTGTGAACATTTGTATAAACCGGGGCTGAAGAAACATGAATCACAGCCGGGGGGAGGTTTAGGGAAAGTTGTGGAGAAGTCTACAGCATGGCTAGGTTATAAAACACTATTCCAAGATTTACACATCTAACACACAACAATCATTTGGCAGAAATGTCCATCTAAACTGACAGGCTGGGCATTAATCAGAGAAGAAGCCAAGATGACCATGTTAGCTCTGGAGAAGCTGCACAGATCCACAGCTCAGGTGGGAGAATCTGTTGGCCTGTATGGAAGAGTGGCAAACCGAGGTTCTATTTGTAGTTTGCCACAAGCCATGTAGGGGACACAGCAAACCTGTGGAAGAAGGTGCTCTCAGAGCAGACAATTTAACTATTTGGTCCATATGCAAAAGTGCTACATGTGCAGGACAACTAACTACACATCACCCTAAAGACACCATCCCGACAATGAAACAGGGAAGTGGCAGCAGCATGCTGGGGGGTTGCTTTTCTTCAACAGGGACAGGGGAGCTGGTAAGAGTTGATGAGATGACAGATAGAGCCCAATACTGGGCAATTCTGGACGAAAACCACTTAGAGGCAGGAAAGGGCTGGAGGTTCCCCTTCCAGCAGGACAACGACCCTGAACATACAGCCAGAGCTACAGTGGAATGGGCTAGGTTGAACCATATCCATGTGTTAAAATATCCCAGTCAAATTCCAAACTACAATCTAATTGAGAGACTTTGGTATGATGTAGAGCTGGGAGAGACATATAACAACAGACTTGCAGTTGTGGTTCTACAACATATTGGCTCAGGGTGGCTGAATGCAATGCCCCACAACACATTTCAAATTTGTATTTATTAAAAAATTTAATAACTCTAATTTATTCATTACTTTGTGTTAGTTTGGTGTAATAAATCCCAATAAAGTTCTTTAAGTTTTGTGGTTTTGACATGACAAATTGTGGAAAAGGTTAATAGTGGGAATGTAAACAGCTCAACGGGTGTTTTCCAGTCACTCTTTGGCTCAGGCTTTCTTCTGCAGTTGATGAAGAGACTTGAGAACAAGCTGAACTGATTAGATAATGGAAGAACTGATCTAAACATGCTGTTGTTGATGAAAAAGCTTCTTGTTCCTAAAAGTGTCCTGACTGGTTAATGCACCCTGAACTCATTGTTGGTAAACTTAAAAGATGAACCTTCTAAACTCTTTTTTTAACTCAAGCTTTAAGCACATCAGGACATCTGTTTAGCTTATCTCCTATTTCTCATTTCGCTCCTCAACTTATATCAGTTTCAGTGAATTGTTTAATAAAGGCTGAGCCCCACCTTGACCCACACAACTGTGGTTTAGATTCTGCAAGTGTTGCTATTAATATCCACAGGCAGCCTTTTGGCAACCGATAGCTGATACTTATAGAGGGAGGTAGGGCTTGATGGGAGGTGCCTGCCTGCCTGCCTGCCTGCTTGCCTTCCTGGTGGAAAAGGGAAAAAATCTCTGCATATAACCCAATAAAACGTGCTTTTAATCTGTTTCACAGTCAGCAGCTTAATATAGCAGGCATGTGGAATTGCACGGCAGCATTTACAGAAGCATGGGGGATTTAGCCATGGTTGCAGCAGATCAGTGCTAAATTGAGTAGTTTCTGCACTGGCATTGCTCTTTTGAGACAACTTGAACGTTGCTATGTTTCTGCAGTCTTGATTGCTTCAGTTAAGCCACATACCGTAGATGTCTACCAGGAATGTGAGCTCGTAATAACAAACTGAAAGATCAATAAATAAATTAAAATGTTATTACCCCTGAAATATTGTTTACACCCCTCAGTCTGTTTGTAGCTGTATTCATCGTTTACTTGGCAGGAGTGATATTTCATGTCTCCTTCATAGCATTCATTAGCTCAGCACAGAATGAAAATCCCTGGAGCTGGTACAGACTCAGTTTCTGAGGTGCAATGCAAACATTCCAAGTGATTTAGCTGGGGTAAAATTAAATTCCTCAAATGATTCTTGCTTAAGCCTTTCCTTTTTTTCCTTCTTCTTCTTCTGGTATGCTCATAAAGGAAAATACTTGGAGATGCAGAAAGAACATTCCTCTATCATGCAATCTGTGCTGAAAGGCGAGTTGTGTTCCCTGCTTTCTCAGTACTCTATTCCTGTATTCCTGCAGAGCTTGAGCCAGATGCAAGGGTGGTGTTTCACCACACCGCGATCCAACCCAAACATCTGCCCGGCAAAAGTCTGAGACCTTCTCTCAGACAAAACACAGGCCTCCTCTGTGCGATACTATTACAAATGATTTCTCTGTTTGTTGGGGAATAGCTGTTGCTTCCGGCTGGAAATACATTTGATGGTACAAGATGTTTCAGCTCACCCAGAAAGCCAACCTTCTTTCAACTGCCAGTGTTTTTTTCTGACCCTTAAACACAACAGCTCTTCATTCTTTTGGCAAGGGACACATTTTTGAAGCAGCAACTGGCATCAAACAGGCAAGATAGAAAGGTGCATTTATAGACATAATCTGAGAAGGAAATGGCTCAAGCCCAGCCAAATTGGATGAAGAGTGTCTATGAACCGCAACGTTGTACTATTGCCACAGATTTTCAATTAGATTTAGTTTTGGACTTTGACTGGGCCATTCTAGCAGATAAATATGTTTAGATCTGACCCACTGCACAGTTTCTCCGGCATTTTGTATGGGTTTGTTCTCTTCCCTGTCTCCTTTGAAGAAAAGTCGCCCCACAGCTTGATGCTACCACCACCATACTTTACTGTGGGCATAATGTGTTCAGTGTGATGTATGGTGCACAAAATGCACAAAAACATTTACTATTTCTTTCTGCTTCACAATTATACCCTTCCTTGTGTTGGTCTATCACATACAAGTTTGGGGCTGTAACATGACAAAATGTGAAAAGGTTCAAGGGGAATGAACACTTACATGCTCTCCCCAAACTCATTCTAGATCTCACCAAAAGACAATACTTTGCAGCCGTGTTTGAAAATACAATGTAGGAGAATCACTCAAGATCAACATGTTGTCAACGGCAAAGGCTAAGGGGCAGCACTGTACCGAGCGGCCAAGAAGAAAGGAATGTTCTGTTATTAGTGGAAAAGCTCCTGTTATGTGGATTAATCAGCAGCTTTGACTTTGATCTCCTGATTCAGTCTTAGTGACTTTGGAAGGGGGGGTTAGTGCCAGCACACCTTTCAGAGGCAAACACACTGAACAGAACAGGCTCAGAACAACATCTGTCATGAGAAGTAGTTTGAAAAGGCTAAATCTTTCAAACAATCAAGATTAATCAGTAAAATGTCTGAGTTTTCTTAACCAGACAACATATACAGAGCAACCTTAAAGATACCATCAGTTTGTAGCAAATTCAGTGATATTTCTCGCCTGGGGAGCTCTTTCTTAAACCTTGAGGTTAAGATTAACAGAGTTTTTTTTCCAGGGCCTGAAAAAAGATTAGCTGCTAATGCAAAGATTAAAATGCACTTGTTTTTGAGTAAGTGTGGGGGGTGCCAAGAAGAACCAGAATCTGTGAGACCCAAGCCAGTACTCCAAGCTTGTAATATGATTTAGGTTTGTAATGTAGATGCCCAATTATTTCCCAATCCCACGTGGGAGAAATATTATTTGGTGACTAATTTAGATTTTATGATAACTGTCGTGTTGGGAGTTAATGAGGCATAAAATTTGCACAAATGCCAGGCTTAGTTGTGAGGCAGCGGTAAAGTCCAGAGGGCCCTGCTGGGATTTGTTTTATAAACCAGTGACGTGGTGAAAATACTCTGTAAGGCGGCCATATACAGTTCTCTGAAAAAGTATTCGCCCCCTTAAAGATTACATCAGTTTTTGCTTTTTCTTGTCACACTTAAAGGTTTAAGATCATCAAACTAATTTTAAGATCAGACAAAGACGGTCGAGTAAATACAAAAAGCAGTTTTCATATAATGATTCCATTTATTAAGGGAAAAACGAAGCTGGCCAATGTGAAAATTTAATAATCAAACCCAGGCCTGATTATTCTCTGACCTGTAGAATCAAGAACTCTGGGCAAAAATTGCAAAGGAAATACATTTTATTTCCAATAAATGCAGTCCTGTTAATATTTTTTTACATAATCAGCTACAATTATTACATTTTCGAAGAATTTATAGTCCTACACCATTAAAATCTTGGCAAGTTATTTCTCGTGGCATACATTAAAAACACAAAAATTCTAAACCTAATGGCAGGTCTTTGGTTATTGCCTGTTACATTATGGTTGCTACATGCCTGGCTATTGAGGATGGTTTAGATATATGCAGCATTAACATCAACCAAAAAATTTGACTGGCTTCATTTATAAATGTTTACCTTGTATGATGAATGCTTCCGCAAGATTTTCCTTTCATGAAACTGCTGTGAAGACAGCAGGGAACGCTCTCACCATAGAGGCTGTTTACCGTCAATCAAACTGTGCAGATTTAGGTCAAAAAAAGGTTAACCTGTGTCACTGCTGCCTTGCTGAGAACAAAAGAGAAAGCTCAGAAAAGCCACAAAATCACAACTAAAACTGTGTAGATTTCAGGATATCACAGAAACCAAAACAAAGAAGAAATATAACTCCAGCTAATGCATTCCTGTCGAGACTGTAAAGTGATTCTAGACAGATAAGGTAGCAGCAGCTGAAATAACCTGCATTTACCACCCTGCCCAGTGGTTCGAAGTACATTTAGACAACAGAGGGAGAAAAATGCACACATCAGAATAAAAGATTAAATGAGTGCAATCACACAATTGGCACAAATTGTGAAAGTTACAAAGAAATATTTAAATGTGTACAATACCAAAAGTCCAATCTGTGATGTGTCACATCACAACTGAAAGTTTTTTTTTTTACAAATTCGTCCCCTTAGTTTGGATTACAGTGAAGTTTGGATCTTGGATATTAGACATGGCAAAATAAAAATCGCTAATCTTAAAGCGACTCCGATCACAAAAATAGTTTAGCATTTCATATTATTGATTTTCTGGGGATATTTCAAACTGCTGTCACATTTGGTTTGCATTAGATGTATTTAATTTAGTTTTTTACTCAGAAAACCTTCTTGATTTATGCTCCATGACAACCTTCCCTCATGAAAGACATCCCTGAAAATTGAAACATTAAAGTTTTTGCCCATTCTTAATGGCTAGATAGCTCAGGCTCACTTAGATCAGATGAAGAGCCTTGTTGCTTTCCATTGTGCTTCTGACACCATGTTTACAGCCAATGTCATGCTGGAGGGCAGTGGTGGATCTTGTATGAATGGCACCAGGGCAAGCATCTTCTTTAATAAACAGTTTTAATGTTTTAATTTAATTTTAAAGATTTCATGGTGGTGACATTTTCTAATTACTACAGCTTCGGCTGCACGTCTCTTCAGAAATGCTGTCTGATGTGGACAACAAAGGCCCACTTACCACTTGCCTTGTGCACCTATTATTTAGATATACTACCAACTTTAACATCTTTATCTGGTGCTAGTACACCTCTACTTCTTCACCCTGAGCAATGGACCATATTGTTCCTCCTCCTCCCCAGTCTTTGGTTTCCTTCCAGAATTGCCCTGTATTTAGCTCTTTTTGTCTTCAACTAAAGTTAGATTACCTCCATAAACTCTGACCAGCTTCTGTCTCCCTCCACAGCATGAGTCTGCCATCACCAAGTTTTTATGGGGTTGAGGGTGTGCTCACCGTGATATGCAGTGTTAGATTTCCACCACACATGCAGGCCAATTAAATTTTGGTCTCATCTCACCAGAACACCTTCTTCTACATTAGTTGCATCTCTTTGTGGCTCGTGGCAAATTGCAAACACATACTTTTCCTACCACTTCCCCATTATGAACCACTTTGTGTTGGTGTGGTATTTCAAATCTTCTAATCCATTTAAGGTTTTGGTTGTAACGAAAAGTGACAAATTCAAGGGGTATGAAAACTATTGCAAGGCAATGTAGAAACCAAACAGATAACAAAATAATGCAGTTATTATATTTGTATAACTTTTTTAAATGTTTGTAACACTAATCAAATTCTTCCGTTTGGATTTCGACTGTTTGGACATGAATTTCTGTGACTCCAATGACCAATAAAGTCCTGTATAACACCTAACCCCTCCCATTTTCTCATGTCTTTAAAATGAACAGAAAATAAAAACAGTCCTGTAACAGGGTTGATGTCTTATCTTTACTGTTAACAGTAGAAAAGTTGATTTTTCAGCCTTGCTCCAACCTTCTTGTAAGAAATTGATGTAAACTTGAGAGTCAAACAAGACACACATGAATAGTGGTAAGAAGCGACCTACCTAGTAGTTGCCAGGTTTCCATCAGAGTACTGGAGAGAGGAACCCCAATACAACAAATCCTGTCTCCAACCTCATATTGTGCGGGTCTTTGCTCTCTCAGCCGCATTTTCCACATCAAAGCGTCAAAATTGACTTCGTTGTCATATGGTCCTTGGAGGATTCCAGCTTGGAGGTGATCATTAATAAAAAAAAAAGAAAACCAGTATGTTGACAACAACACCTCTCAGACTACCCAGCCCCAGACACGTTGTCCACACAGACACACCCACCAACACCACACACAATGAATCAGGCTTCAAAACATACGCAGTACAAGTACACACGTTGTATCCTAGGAGAAATACACACATACAGAGGCTCACTGTGTCATAATGACCCTGTTCCTATTCCACAAGGCCTCGCTCAATTTTGTTTACTTTCGGGTGCTCACAACACAGGGTTTGTGACACAACCATCCGTGGAATCTTAATTGTCTCGACGATGGAAAATGCCGACCAGCTTTGATCTAACGTTTTCACAATTACAGGCGGTTTGTACGGGGGATGGTTTAGCCTACAGTGGTAGCGTAAGTACTGGTGCGGATGTGTATAAAATGACCTCCCATGAGACTCTCATTCCACCACATCTGTGAGGCCTAACCATTCCCCAACAACGGCCTGTGGATCTTTTATGTAACAACCACGCTGCTTTAGTGTTTTCAAAACACTCTGCTTGTCCGTGTGCTTGCTTGTTTGACCCATTTCAGCGGGAAGCATCCAGCTGCTTCTGTTGAGGCCGCTGATGCTTGTGTAACCGTGTTGCACATTACCTATGAGTGTCAACAGAAAGAGCTGTGGCCAATCATTGGTCGGAGCCAGGCCTCCACCTTCAAAGTTTGTTGCCTTTCCTAGAAGTTCCTGCTGCTTTCAAGTGGTTGATGGCATCCTCTCATAAAAGCTCTGGTTTTTACCAGCACACATGGCTGGATTTTAGAACCCATATTCCTGACTGAAAAAAGATATTTACATACACTGTATGAAACACACGTAACATTTTTTTCTCACTGTCTCACAATAAATCAGACTGAACCTTTTCTCGTTTAGGTCAACTAGGATTATCAGCATTATTCCTATTTTCTAAATGCCAGAATATTGACAGAGAATGTATTATTACGTTCTTTAGATTTAGTAATTTTCATACACAAAGATTCCTATGCCTCTAAACACCCTTGGAAACCCAGAATTCGATGTCATTTCTTTGTAAACCTCTGATCAAAACATTTAGGTTAGCTGGAGGCAGAAATTTAGAAGTGTCATGCTTATCTGTGCAAACAATGATATGCAAGCCAATAAATACCATAGGACTGTCCTGTGTCCTGTCCCTGATAGGTTATGTCCCTGACAGTCAGGTCTGTGTCCTAGAAAATTAAACGTTTTGGTGCCAAAAATGTGTATCAGCCCCAAAACAAAAACAAAAGACTGTATGAATTTGTGGGCTGAAGCTGTTATTATCCACATTGAAACGACTTCTGTACCAATATGCACAGAAAGTCCACTTAGCAGGGACGAGGCCATAACTCCAAAAGCAACATAAAAAATGATCCGCAGTGCAACCCCAGATTTGTTAAAGAGTGGCCTGGGGACAACAAAGATAAAAAACTGGACAGAGCTGAATAGGTGTGTGTAAACGAAGCGCACTACAAACCTGACTCAGTTACAGCTCAGTCAGGAGGAATGGGCCAAAAGTCCAGCAACTATTGAGAGCAGCTTGTGGAAGGAGGCAGAAAATATCTAACTCAAGTAATCCAACTTAAAGGGTAATTGTACAAAATACTAAGGTAAGGTATGTAAACTTTTAAATTTGAAGAAAGTTTAAAAACTCTCTGTCTCTTTATCTCTCTCTCTCTCTCTATCTCTCTCTCCCTGTCTGTCTCTGTGCCTCTCCTTCTCGTTATTCTGGTGTTTAGAAAATAGAAATATTTACAGTAATTCTACCTGACATAAAACAGGAAAGGTTACGTCTGATTTAATGTAAGCCACAGAGAAAAACAGGCTGTGTCTTTGTAGTGTTGTGTAAATATCTGGCCTTAACCTTAGACAATGCATCAATTCAAGATGCTAACATGTTATAAAATGTGTCAGCACAGTCAAAGTTGAAAATGTAGGCTCACCAAGCTGAAATGCAGCGCAAATCTCCTTGAGATAACCCTCTGAGGTTTAAGCTTGAGTTATCCATTTGACTGCTTTAACCTATCTCAAACATGTTGCAACATGCGTGTCTACGTGTGTATGCAGGGATGTGGTCAGCAGTTTCATGTTACTGATTAGAGGTGCAGAACAGGTGCAGGGTTTTGTCAGCAATCACTGAGCCATAAGCCCTTGTAAGTAAATGTTGTTGTTTTTCCATAAAATGGTTAAAAAAAAAACATTCATTCAGAAATGTGTCATTGTCAGAAGGAATTTAAAAAACATAGTTGCATAACATAATTTATGTAGCTTGCTTCTTTAATAAAGAACATCCACATGAAAACCTGGTTTGTGGTCTAGATAATAAAGCAGCTAAGCTAGAACCAAAAAGGTTTAGACATTCTCAATTGTTTTGCATGGTCCATTCATAAACTTTGATAAAAAGGTGAAACATACAACATTTATACCCTACTGTTACTAAAATCAATCAATCACCAATAGTGCACGGGATATACAGAATCTCACAACAATCATTGAAATAATCACATTGCTACAAGTCTCAACTTAGGAAGCAGTTCCTCTCAAAGGTATCATGACAACTAGTATAAAAACACCAGACACTAAAGATACTGTCTTATTGTTTTATTTTGCCTTTTATGTTGGCATATCTAAAATGCTTTTTTTATGTGGGTCCAAATGTGAAAAAAATTGGTGAATTTTGTGAAATATCAAGTCCTGGCACAGACATGATTAAAGTGCATTATTTATAGGTTGCCTCCCTCACAGACATGGCATATGTATCTGGTTGAAAGATGTCAAATTTACAACGTGCTACACTGTAAGATGCTTTTTGCCTTGAGTTTTCTTCCCATAAATAGTGATGGTTTGACCATCTTGAAAGTTCAATGGTCTGTACACAGTCTATGAGTACCCCCAGTTGGTCACATAATTATTATGTTAATTACCTGCAGGATACTCCGTGTTAGCCACTCCAAGCTTCAGCAAGCTGAGGTGAGTGACTCAGTGCAGACAGAGTGTTTGCATAGCATAGCATGAGATCAAGTAGGGGATTATTGGATTATTGCCATGAAATATTTGAAGCATATATATGAACTTTTTTGCAGTGGCACCTGTGTGTCACATTATTCACAAAAACATGTCCACTCCTAAGTACATGTGCTTAAATGTGCAGCCACCTATGACCTCTATAAACTAAATAATTTAACCTTATAGACATTCTTTTCTTAAACTGTTTTAGACTAGACTCTGGACTGGATTTAGTTTGCTGATTGCACAGCCAAACATTATCTTCTGTGAGGGAAGAAACTCTTCGCAAGTTGCTGTAAACACAGGGCTAAAGGAAGTCCAATTTAACAAAAAAAAAAACAAAAACACGGCGCACAGCTTGAAAGGCTCAGTCTGATAAGGAATTGCAATCTGTACTTCAATGACTGCAACTGTGAGAGAATTGCTACAGATGTTAGAGATGTTCTGCCAAGTTCTGTAGCTGAGTATAAGTACACTCATGTGATTTTGAGCTCCATATGTGTTGGTTTACACAGGTCTACACAGAGGCCTGATTCCTTTTTAACACAGCCTGTACCTTTGACCTATTTACAGAGTTGTTTTGTATCATGCGTGTGTACATTTACTATACTGTCTAAAGTTTTGGGTCACACCACCAAATGAATGAATTTTGGTGTTCCAATCATTTCCATGGCGTCAGGTGTATAAAGTTTGGTGTGGAGAATCTTGACTGGCCTGCACAGAGTCCTGACCTCAACCTTCTTGAACACCTTTGGGATGAATTAGAGCAGATGTTGCGATTCTGGTTTTGCCATCTAACTATGAACACACTCCCTAACCTTGTGGAACATGTTTAAAATAAATTGGTACGATATGTGCTTGCTTTCTGGTCCTCTCAGCATTCTTTCACTTGAATTTTCAAGTAGCTGTTTTTTTAATGGAAGACCAAGAAGCAGTGCATTCTAAAATACTATTCTGCACAGTGAGTTAGCTGTTCCATTACCTCTGCCAAGAAGGTTATGTTTTCAGTTGAGCTTGTTTGTCTATCTGTCTGTGTATTAGCAGCTTTATGGAAAAAGTTACAGGCGAATTCTTATGAATATTTTCACCAGAGGTGTGTCTTTGCCCAAGAAAGAATTCGGATCCAGGATTTTTTCCTATGGTGTCAGTGACCCTACGTTAGATGGCGGAGGCATGCAGTCTCTGACTGTCTTGTTTATTATGAAACCATTGAACTCACCATGCTGCTTCCGAGTTCCCGTATGTGCTTCGGTTCTACAAACAACGTACTATCTGATAGACTCGAAGTGCGGGAAAGTAAAGCCAAGTCAAGATGCTGGATGCTGAGAGACTCTTACCAAAGAAGACTGAATGCTGAAGTTTAATAAAATGGGCTGCATGAAAATATTTAGTCTATACACATTTGTGAAACCAGGTAAGTGCAGCTTTTTACTCTTTTTTAATTTAATCGCTAACAGATTTATTTTTTGTTGAATTCTATGCTGTTCAATATCATAGCAAGAAAAACTAAAAAATCTTTTATATAAAGTAAAATTTGATTATTAAAATTAGATTTTTCATTTTGGCTGATCTCTCTTTTTTTTAATTAAAATTGAAAATTGTGTATGACCTGATGTTTGAAGCAGTTTGAATGAATCAAGTCTTTTAAAATCGCCTGGTTCTCCCTCACCTTCGCGTTGTGAATGATTAGTTTGTACTGCCCATTCAATGCCAAGTCAAATCCGTGTACTCGACACTGTTTTCGGGTGTACCACTCCAGTTAAAAAGGGCGGGTTACCGTTTTCCCACTTATTTGAAGCATATCTTTCGGAGTTGGTCTTGCTCTCTCTAAAACCTCCTGTTTCGACTGAATATCCAGTTAAAAAAATTATTTTTCCAGACCCCTGACCTCTGCGTAGGTAAAAAGTACATAGCGACGTGCTATTAGCTGTCTGTGCCTATGGGGCTCAGCACTGCCCCCTATCAGTGCAGCATGGTACGTTTTGCCTCACACTGTCCATTTTCACTGCACATTTATAGCCGATTAGTATAAATAAATTAAAACCAGCATTTATTTTGGCGATATGAAGAGAGACAGCGATGGGTATGCGCCAACTGCCTGCATCCGTGGTGAGACACAGCTAATTACCTTGCCTTTCTCCCTTGTATTATTTCAACAATGCTTAAACTCAGCAATTTTGACCATAAAAATGTTGAAATCATACAGAAAACCAATTTAGATAACAGTCAAGTGGACAAATTGATTTTCTTTACTATTGCTGGGATTTCCCTTGTAATGATGACAGGTGTCATGCCACCCCTTACAGCATGTCGCCGTTTCCAGGGAAGGCCATGTTGAATGTTTTGCCCCTCAGGGGGTGTGTCAAAGCGGAGCCACGTTGATCAGTGACGTAGCAAGATAAGTGAAGATATGTTTTGCAGTGCAGTAAGCAGGGCGGAGCTGGGAGATAGGAGGCTTCCAGCATGTGTGTGTAAGGGGCGAGACCGACGAGAGTCAGCTGGCCAAAGCGCAGAGAGGGGGCGTGGAGTGGGCTCAACTTGTGTATGCTTGTGCGCGGGAGCAAAAGAAGGAGTGAGCGCGTGTATGTGCGGTTTGTACGTGCGCGAGGGCAGCGCGAGGGGGACAAGGTGAACACGGCGGCGGACAGAGGTTTTTTTGGGGGGTGGGAAGCAGTTTGTCCCGACATTCAGACGAGGAAAGTTGAAGCGTTAACCGGGTGTTGAAACGTCGTGCGTTCTGGACACGAGCGTGAACTACGTGCTGCCCTTTCATAACCGTAAGCACTTTGTGTATTTGTTTAGGACCTAATTTCTCTACTTAGCAGAGCATATTCTTAAAGTCAGAGGCAACCATTCTGCTCGGTCATGCAGGGGCGTGCAGTGGAGCTATAGCCGCGTTTACTGACCTTTGTGCCAAAAGAACACTTTTATATCATCCTCAAAAGTGTGAGATTAAACGAATGTCTTGTTAATTTTGTACTTTGAATGATAAAAAGCACAGAGACCTTCTGCAGAATTACCCAAAGTTTTGAAAATATTGGAAGGAGTTTGCGCGTTTTATTTCATTGTTAATATTGTATCTGTGTCAGAGTGGTGTAATGATTATTTCATCCGCAACGGTGCTTCCTGAACTAATGCCAGGCGTTTTCATGAACCAGCAGCATGTTAAGGAGCTACTCCATGGAGGATGAGCTAGTTGTGTGTTGATGATTTCTATTAGTGGAGTTCATTAAGTAAAATCTCTATGATGTGTAACATCATTCTTTCTGCCCTGCTGGTGCAGCAAGATCACCCTTAGGTTCATTTTTCTCTGTGCTGTTTTGGCAGAAATACACCCAGTTTGAAGGACTGAGTGTGGACAAACACTCCAGCAAGTGTGGCGTTATTAAGGTGCTTCAGAGTCCATTAAACCTGCAGGTGGCCCCGTATCACTTGTAAAGCTGAATTATTCCCTTTCTCTGCAGGAGGAGCCACAAATGTCACTAAATGTCAAGCACTGACAGCTTTGGCTTAGCTTTCAGGCTTATTAGACTTGCACATACAATCAGCAGGGCTTGCCCTTTCGGCCAGCAATTTGATTGGTGTGAGCAGCCTGATCCCATAGAGGAAGAACATGTGAGACTCAAAACTGGACACAAGTGGGAAGGAAAGTGGGGGGAGGGCATGCAATTATCAGGAGTGGAGATGGTGTCTTTTTTCAATGTGTGTCCAACTGTGCATACACATTTGGACACGCATTCTCAGTCAGCGAGAGCGACCTAAAGATAGCCGAGCCCCCGTGGAAGCAGTAATTAGTGGGGTGAAAGGAGGAGGTGGGGGTGGTGGAAGAGTTATTGTTTGACCATTTGATATCTGTTATATAATGACCTGACCTGTACAATAGAGAAGCACTGAGAGGAAGAGTATAGGGAAATCAGTCAGAGAGTTGGCTAGAGAGATGCAATGCTTAGTGTGCATGTGTAGTTTGCTGCATGAACTGCATCCAGCATATTGTGGAAGTACAGGTCCGAAAAGTTCCTAAATGAGCTCAGAGCTTTTTATGAACTCAGCCAGGCGGATGGTGAGGTTTTATGACGGCTCGTTGAGTGGATTTTCATGGTGAGTTATTTCTAACAGTCGGCAGGACTTTCTACTCAAACAGTTCCATTGCTTTTATTATTAAACACAAACAGAACAGTTACTCTTATTTTTGATAGATAGACGTAAGCAAAAACATAAAATAAACAGCAGCTAAATTTAGTGGTAGTTTTCGAGCGCAGTATATTCTAACATTTTGACGCTTTGCTCTTTGCAGATTGACACACGTAGAACAACTGTTAGCTGGGCAATTAGTCTGCCTATCTGCTCAGGTAGCCAGCCTTTAGTTAGCAGTTGTAGCTTAGGAATTTAGCTTTAAAACAGTGTTACTTTAATAAAAGGGATGGATTAGTTTCCATCTCATTAACAACTTTAAACAGTGGGAAGGATATGAGGGAAAATGTTTGTGGCTTTGAATCCATAGCATTCTAAAATCTTGACAGCAGTAACCAGCCTGTACCTAATGAGCACAGAAATCTGGGGCGGGAATAAAGGGCTTCATATTTAGGGGAGTTAAATGAGATTTACTCTTGATATACTTAAACTCAGGATTTAATGTTGACCATGCGAGAGTCACAAATGCACATCTTGTAGTTTCTAACCCCCAGCAGATAAGAAACTAGCTTACTGCTTTGCCAAGTGGCTTCAGAAAGACCCCCCCCCCCCTTTCCTGCTTCAACACTGCTCAACAAGCTGCAGGTGGTGAGTGGTCATGTGTTGCAACTTGGAGGAGGTTTCTTATTTGGTCCTAAGCCCCGGGCTTTGTTTAGGGACTGACTTGTGTGTGTGTGTGTGTGTGTGTGTGTATGTGTGTATGTTGAAAACAATGGCTGTGTTTACACTAGACTCAATGTGTACATGCACCTCGATGCTCTCACAAGTCATGCTCACATACAGGCTTTCCCTTTAAGTTGGAGATAAGTGTAAGGTTTTGGATACTGGATACCAGTTTTACAAAGTTGCTCCGGGCAAAGATCCCAACATCGATATGGCCGTCAGGTTTAGAAAGGTCTTTGACATCATTCTTTCTGGAGGTTTTTCTTCTTTCCCTCTAATCATTATCCTGTCAGTTTTAGGCTTGCTTTGTCTCATTTATTTGCTGTGCTGCTCCTCCATGTGCAGGGTGCTTGCTGAGACCAGAGGGTTTTCTGCAAGAGGGAGCACAAGGCAAACATCATGGCTTTAGCAGGATGCCCTGACTACTTTTTACGTCACTCAAACTACCAGGTAAATATTTCCTAAGCTTTGTGCTTGTTTGCGTTGCAGTGGTGCAGAGTGTGAGTCAATGTGTTAAAGTAGTGTGGCTCTAAAGTTCAGTTTCCTTGAAGCAGCACCGTGAGCTCCAACCTGAATCAATTGAAAACTGGTTAATTTTTGTTTTAGAGCTCTACAACTTAAACGTGGTTACAGCTTTGATTACATTTTTGGGGTTTTTTACTATACAGAAAGAATGTCCTGTTTAAATTACTTGTACCGGCAATATGGTGCTCTGATTTGCAGCTCAAGATACTGAGGTGAAGGTCTTAGATTCACAGCTATTTTAAAATTTCAAATTACTGCCGGACCTGGTTAACATCAAAATAAATGTACTAGTTATATCAGCAACTTTAAAAACCCAGGAGAAAAACTCGAGATGCACTAATCATCAGTCAGAATTGGTCAGTTTTTGTGATTGGCAGGTTACGATTTTCATCAGAATTAGAAACTTCAATATTTCTTCTATTTTTGGTCTGCAAATTAATCAATCTACAGCAAACCCTTTGATGCACTTTATTTTTGAGTACAATAAAAGGTAAGGGTCATAATCTCGTAATTCTTTCATTGTTTGTTTGATTCAAAAGTACTTCTTTGTCAAAGGGGCTGCAGTACGTATTTTCTCCTCTTTGTTTCACATTCCTTAGTAAAATCTGAACTGGTTGATATCAAAATTTGCAGCACAGACCTTAAAGAAAATGTTATCAGCTACTTGCAGCTTGCCTTCAAAATTTTAACACCTTTCAATTGACAAATTAATTTAGAGATTTTATTTCCTGTTTTATATTTTTTCAAGCTATAAAAGTATCCTTACAACCAGTACATCTGGATAAAAGCCTTTGGAAAGGGAAAAGCTTTGTTTAGATGAAGCTGAAGGGTGCCAATGAGCTTAGTGAACAATCTTAAAGCCTGACAGTTTAATGTTTGAGATCGGGTAAAAATGTCAGTAATGCCCCTGCATCTGCAAAAGTGAAAGAGTAAACACGCCCCTAATAATAAAATGGGTAAATATTAGCAAATACTTGACCCAGACTTTGCCCTTTGCAAAATTACCAATGACTTTTCCAGTAAATGGTACAACAGAATCCAAAGTATATAATTCACTCTACTTAGCTTTATTCTTCATCGGACATATTGGTCATCATTGTGTCAGAATAACAAAATAAGACAATAAAACAGCTGCTTTCTCTAAGCCCAAGGGTCTTGGGGTTTTCAGACTTTAAGGTGTGGGTTTGCAACACAATATTCTCTCTCTCCTCTGTTCTAAAGTTTACTTTTTGACATTGGTTAGTACTCAGCCATGAGCGGGTCAAAGTAACAAAAATCTACTTGAAATGAATTAAAGGTATGTCATGCTGAACGTGGTGAAATTGAGTGCCGTAAAAACCAACATGTAATTAATATCTCTGTGAAGATTAGAATCTGTGAATTAGGAGGTCATTAAAATAACATGGTAAATATTATTATTATTATATTATGATGTTATAATTATTAAGGTTATCAAATTTAATGTTGCCTGTTTTCATTCACTAGCTTGATTTTAGCGCCTCCATTTTTACCGCTTCGGTTTTATCATTCATCGCTTTCACAGTGTTATTTTTGTTACATCTGGTAGATCGGAATATGGCAGAAGCCCCAGTTTTGTATTCCATGACCCAAAGTTTCCCATGATTCATTGTGGGTCGAATAGGATTGGTGGAGCTCGGCAGCAATGGCGGACGATGGTGGCAAAAATTGTGGATAAAAATGTAAATGATACGCTTTATGTGACCCCAAATAAACGTTTTAAGATGCATTTAAGCGAGAATCTAATTTTGTTGAACTCAAATATCTACTCAGTTTATTAAGATTCCACTCAATTAAAAAAAAAAATAAAGGGGTTCGGTGTTTATTGGCGCTGACCGTGCAGCGTTCCCTCCCTGTGACCAACAATATCACTGCCGTAGTATTGAAAATGCATGCAAATGGCTATGGACTACAAGTACTCCGCTGTCGCGTCAGGGCTGCTGCCGTATTCCGATCTACCAGAAGTAACAAACATAACACTGTGAACGCGATGAATGATAAAACTGAAGTGGTAAAAATGGAGGCACTAAAATCAAGGCAATGAATGAAAACGGGCAACGTTAAGTTTGATAACCTTAATATTTAAAACATTAATATTTACCATGTTATCATTTGACCCCCGATTTCACGGATTCTAATTTTCACTGAGGCAAAATTAATCACATGTTGGTTTTTACAACACTCAATTTTACCATGTTCAGTATTTTATACCTTCAGTTCATTACAAGTTTATTTTTGTTACTTTGACCCCTCATACTCACCAGCTCCTTAGCAGAAAAAATAACAACCAAAACATAGGACTGTTGTCCTAGTTTGCACATAGAACATTTGTCAAAGCAGATATACTAGCTTGTTCTGACATTAATTAATGAGCGATCTGTTTAATAAAGCATTTTTACTGGATCTGAAACAAATACCTTTTAAATTACAGTTAAACAGACTTAGATTTTTTTTCATTGAGCCATATATTTCATAATTGCCATTTTCCCCTTATTTTAAATCACAACTAGTGCCAGAAAATCAAATTTATATTTTAATCACCCTTTTCTCTGGTAGCATGTAGCAATAAGCGGTACCTCCCCTACCTGTTGCAGTGCAGCCGACTAATGAAGGCTTCTATACGTTTTCCTCACTTGCAAGAAGGTCAAATTTTGCTTTGTATAGAAATATTTCTTACTGTGAAAAAAACCACAGGTGACAGCCACACTAATCAGCCAGCTGAATATTGTATAAAATATTATATATACACTGCTCAAAAAAATAAAGGGAACACTTAAACAACACAATATAACTCCAAGTAAATCAAACTTCTGTGAAATCAAACTCTCCACTTAGGAAGTAACACTGATTGACAATCAATTTCACATGCTGTTGTGCAAATGGAAAAGACAACAGGGAGAAATCTTTGACGATTAACAAGACACACTCAATAAAGGAGTGGTTCTGCAGGAGGGGACCACAGACCACTTCTCAGTACCTATGCTTTCTGGCTGATGTTTTGGTCACTTTTGAATGTTGGTGGTGTTTTCACACTCGTGGTAGCATGAGACGGACTCTACAACCCACACAAGTGGCTCAGGTAGTGCAGCTCATCCAGGATGGCACATCAATGCGAGTTGTGGGAAGGTTTGCTGTGTCTGTCAGCGTAGTGTCCAGAGCCTGGAGGCGCTACCAGGAGACAGGCCAGTACACCAGGAGACGTGGAGGAGGTCGTAGGAGGGCAACAACCCAGCAGCAGGACCGCTACCTCCGCCTTTGTGCAAGGAGGAACAGGAGGAGCAAAGCCAGAGCCCTGCAAAATGACCTCCAGCTGCCACAGATGTGCATGTGTCTGCACAAACGTTTAGAAACCGACTCCATGAGGATGGTATGAGGGCCCGACGTCCACAAATGGGGGTTGTGCCCACAGCCCAACACCGTGCAGGACGCTTGGCATTTGCCAGAGAACACCAGGATTGGCAAATTCGGCACTGGCGCCCTGTGCTCTTCACAGATGAAAGCAGGTTCACACTGAGCACATGTGACAGACGTGACAGAGTCTGGAGACACCGTGGAGAGCGATCTGCTGCCTGCAACATCCTTCAGCATGACCGGTTTGGCAGTGGGTCAGTAATGGTGTGTGGTGGCATTTCTTTGGAGGGTCATACGGCCCTCCATGTGCTCGCCAGAGGTAGCCTGACTGCCATTAGGTACCGAGATGAGATCCTCAGACCCCTTGTGAGACCATATGCTGGTGCAGTTGGCCCTGGGTTCCTCCTAATGCAGGACAATGCTAGACCTCATGTGGCTGGAGTGTGTCAGCAGTTCCTGCAAGATGAAGACATTGAAGCTATGGACTGGCCCGCCCGTACCCCAGACCTGAATCCGATTGAGCACATCTGGGACATCATGTCTCGCTCCATCCACCAACGTCACGTTGCACCACAGACTGTCCAGGAGTTGGCGGATGCTTTAGTCCAGGTCTGGGAGGAGATCCCTCAGGAGACCATCCGCCGTCTCATCAGGATCATGCCCAGGCGTTGTAGGGAGGTCATACAGGCACGTGGAGGCCACACACAATACTGAGCCTCATTTTGACTTGTTTTAAGGACATTATATCAAAGTTGGATCAGCCTGTAGTGTGTTTTTCCACTTTAATTT